>JAAALK010002131.1:0-77275 GCA_019279435.1 Zizania palustris | reverse complement strand
TTGTTCCAAACCGAGGCCACCATTTGGAGATGGGTCAAGTTGCACCTGCGGGTGACTTGTACCAATGTGGCGCAAAGGGGGGTGCGACGTTAGCCGGGATGCGGCCCGGCGCGCCGGCGAAACCTAGAGCGGGTGGTTATCGCTTGGAACATCTCATATTGAGGTTTTGGCACGAGTTCCCGTGAAATGGGTCATCTCGTTGAGATGAGTGCGTGCCTTGTGGGTACAGTAGTACATCTCTGATCAGAGTCTTAAATCTTTTCGAAAAGCCGAGCCCACGGTCAAGGGCGGGTTGCGTGACATCCCCCAGTTAGTTTACTTTGAATATGTGTGTGCATGATGGATTGACATGTAAGGACTGTTGTGCGAGGAGGTAAAACGTACTCCTCGAGTTAGTTGATGTTGATGATGTTCATATTTACTTTCCGCATGATTAAAATATGATTACACTAAATGCCATAACTGCAACTGCTTTATTCCGCATTGTTAGCCTTTACCCTTCCTTGTTTATTATCCTGCATTATTATTTGCATTTGCGGTGGCTTGTTGAGTACTTTTTGTACTCATACCCGTCGGACCCCACAGAGGATGTTTATCTTGAAGACGGTCTGGAGTAGCGACCCAGTCAAGAAGAAAGATCCTGAAGAAGACGTTCGTCATGCCGTTATTTAATTACTTTATTACTGTTTTTACTAAAACAATGTTGTAATAAATATGGTCTGCGTACCATGGATTTTATCGTATGTACGTTGTCGCATGATGAACCTCTTGTATTATTGTTTTCTATGGAAATTCAATAATGTCTCGATTTTGATAAATCGGGGCGCTACAATCCTCCTCTGAGCTCTGGAAATGGCATAGGAGGTTAGGTCATTTGAGCTTTGATCTGCTAGTCAGGTTGAGCTCTATGGACCTCATCCGAGGATTGCCCAAGCTTAAGATGGAGAAGGATCTAGTTTGTCATCCCTGTCGTCATGGGAAAATGGTCGCCGCTTCTCACTCACCTGTGACTCAGGTGATGACTTCGTATCCAGGCGAGCTTTTACACTTGGACACTGTTGGTCCAGCTCGGGTACGTTCAGTCGGTGGGAAGTGGTACGCACTTGTCATTGTTGACGACTTCTCTCGATTCTCGTGGGTTTTCTTTTTGGAGTCTAAGGATGAAACGTTTTAGTTTGTTCATGACCTGATTTTGAAGCTGAAGAATGAGAACAATGGTCGGATGCGAGCAATTCGCTCCGACAACGGCTCTAAGTTCAAGAACTCTCAGTTCGTCAGCTTCTGTAGTGATCAGGATCTGGACCACCGGTTTTCTTCTCCTTACACTCCCCCACAGAATGGCGTTGTGGAACGAAAAAACCGCACGCTAGTCGAGATGGCCAGGACGATGCTCGATGAGCACAGTACTCCTAGGCGTTTTTGGGCTGAAGCCATGAACACGGCTTGCTATCTGGCCAACCGCATCTTTCTTAGAGCTTACCTTGGTAAGACATCATATGAACTGCGGTTTGGCAGACAGCCCAAGGTGAGCCACTTGCGAGCGTTTGGCTGCAAGTGCTTTGTGCTCAAGAAGGGAGGGCATTTGGACAAGTTTGAGTCTCGTTGCTGGGATGATGTTTTTCTTGGTTATGCATTGCATTCTTGAGGCTTCCGTGTTTGGAACCTCGAATCCCAGCTGCTTGTCGAGACTTGTGAGGTTTCATTTGATGAGTCCTTGTCTTCTTTGACTCCTTCTTTTGAGCCTTCTAATGGTGAGCTCGGAGAGTCCATCTTCGAGGAAGATGAGGATACTCCAGCCGCTAATGAGGGTGGGCCTTCTGCACCCCCTGCAGAGCCCACACCTTCTGAGACTTCGACTGAGGACGAGGGCGGACCTCTGATCACTTCTTCCACTTTGATCGAGCCCCCTTAGTCGAGTCCAGAGGTGTAACACCCCAATTTTTCAAAACAATAAAAATATAATTAAATTCAATTTATTGGAATTATTATTTCAGAAAATACTTTTAAATCCCTTTTATACCCTTTTGAACTACAACATGGAGTAGATGACCAAATCAGGAGGTGAAACTTTTTGTATATGATCCCAAGACCAAAATATATTTTGAGAATTTTTATAAATTTTTACCAGCCTTGGAAGTAGCCCTAATATTTTAATCTATTTTCTGGAATTATTTTATTCAGAAATGTATTGGAACAGTAATGGGCTCCTCTCCCTCCCTTTTCTCTCTCCCGGCCAGCCCAGCCCGTTACCGCGCTCGCCTCTGGCTGACAACCCGGTCCCACCTGTCGGCGCCGAGTCCCTCCCCTCGCGCGCGAACCCGACGCCTCGGCCCCACCCGTCAGGCGCCACCCTCGCCCGCTCGCGCTCACTGGCTTGTGGCCCCCGCTCGTCAGAATCGTCTTCAACCCCGCGCCGCCCCCCCCCCTAATCCCGCCGGCGAAGACTTCGCCTCGGATCCCCTCGCCGGTTCCCCCTTCCGTTAAACCGAGCCCGACATTAACTTCCCCGAGCCCCGCCGGTCATTTAAGCACGTTAATGCGCGCGTTTAAGCCCCTGGATCGCCCTCACGCGCACGGTCGCGCCTTCGCCGGCGAGTTAAAGCCCTCCTCGGCTTTCCTTGCATGCGGTGCCCGTTAACCCTCGCTGATGCCTCTATTTAAGCACCTGGCCTCCACCGCGTTCTACCCCCACGACAATTCACGGCGAGAACGAACAGAGCGCTCCCCTCTTCGGTTTTTAACACCTCACCGCCGCTCCTACTCCAGTCGCCGCTCGCCGTCGCACCAGACCTCCTCCGCTCGTGCCTCCGCCACCAACGTGACCGCGAGAACGACCCCGACCTCGGCCACCCCTCCGCCGACGTCGAACCCCGCCGGAACACCATCGCCGACGAGGAACCCGAACCACTCCGCCGTCTACCCTCGTCGCCGGCCTCGCTCCGTCGACCCCTCGCCTCGCCTAAGGTACCATCATGACCGCCTTGGCCTCCTCTTTCCGTTTTCGCAGAGAGCTAGGGCCTAGCCCCCTCGTAGGCACCATCGCCACCGCACCCGAGCCCCGCCGTCGCCGGAGACGAAGGGGGGTATAGCCCCCTTAGCGCGTGTCGTGCCGGATTCAATCCTGGCCGCACGATCGCAATCGGACGACGCGCGTGAGCCCACGTACGCGATCTAATCCGCACCGTCGGATCTGGTCAAAGCGTTACGTTTTAATCTCGCGCGTCGATTCCCACTTAACCCGACGCGCGATCTCGTGCGTCCACGTGGTACCCCTTCGCGCGTTTTAATCCTGGCCGTCCGTAGCCACTTACGCGTCCCGCCTCGCCCTCGCGCGTCGGATCTGGATCCGACGGTCCAGATCGACCCGGTGCACGCGCACAGTGCGCGGGTTCACCGTGGGCCTGGCTCACCGTGGACCCGAGAGGTTTAAAATTTTAAAATAAATTCCAGAAATACCTTTAAACTGGTAAAATTCATATCTAATGCATTTGGACTCTAAAAATTACCATTCCAATTTTAGAAAATTCATAAAATTATTCTCTACATGTTTATGCCATAAAAACAGTAGGTTTATTTTGACATTTTCATGTTTATTCAAATAATTACTCAAAAGCCTTTAGGATTAAAATATGGATTAAAATATTTAAACTTCAGAAAAATTATTATTAATTTCCTTTCTGTTCATTCACTGAAAACCACCAAATTGACATGAACTTTTCATTTCACACTTATTTAAGGATTTAATATGACCATAATCCCATTTAAACATTTGTTTTCTAAAAAGGACAACCCTTCATTTTAATCCCTTTAAAATTATTTATAAAATTCAGAACCTTAACCTTTGGGTTTATTTACTCAAACCAACTTTAACTTATGTGTTTATAATGTAATGTTATACTGTTTGATTAGATGTTATGTTCTTTTTATTTTACTTTATATTAAAAAGACTACGACGTCGCCGAGGAGCCGGAGTACTTCCCCGAAGTCCCTCCCTCTCCCTTTGCTGAACAAGGCAAGTCACCAAACCACTCTTTTGAGCATATTGAACCCATGTCTGAATTGACTATCGCTAAAACACATAGGTTATGTATATGCATTAGTCAAATGAACCCTTACATTATATTTATTTAGGATCCCCCGACCTTGATGTGCAACCCAAGCCATGCTATCTCGCCTAACCTCCTTGTCACCATATGATGAATGATATTAGCTAGTGTCCAATGTATTGGCACGGCCGCTATAGGATAAAATGAGTCGTAGTGAAATGGTTCTATTATATGATCCCGTTACTTCTTATCTTTGGAAATTCTGTTGGTGATGAGTCATGGTTGTGAGTGTATGCATGGTGGGTTCCGGGTGCAAGCTAGGGCATTGGTCAGTCGCACCCGGGGCACTATAAGGACCGGTCTGAGGGATCCGTTGCAATACACTTACGTACTAACCACAAGTCTAGTGGGTAAGTCCTAACTAAGGTATGGGTTGTTCCAAACCGAGGCCACCACTTGGAGATGGGTCAAGTTGCACCTGCGGGTGACTTGTACCAATGTGGCGCAAAAGGGGGTGCGACGTTAGCCGGGATGCGGCCCGGCGCGCCGGCGAAACCTAGAGCGGGTGGTTATCGCTTGGAACATCTCATATTGAGGTTTTGGCACGAGTTCCCGTGAAATGGGTCATCTCGTTGAGATGAGTGCGTGCCTTGTGGGTACAGTAGTACATCTCTGATCAGAGTCTTAAATCTTTTCGAAAAGCCGAGCCCACGGTCAAGGGCGGGTTGCGTGACATCCCCCAGTTAGTTTACTTGAACATGTATGTGCATGATGGATTGACATGTAAGGACCGTTGTGCGAGGAGGTAAAACGTACTCCTCGAGTTAGTTGATGTTGATGATGTTCATATTTACTTTCCGCATGATTAAAATATGATTACACTAAATGTCATAACTGCAACTGCTTTATTCCGCATTGTTAGCCTTTATCCTTCCTTGTTTATTATCCTGCATTATTATTTGCATTTGCGGTGGCTTGTTGAGTACTTTTTGTACTCATACCCGTTGGACCCCACAGAGGATGTTTATCTTGAAGACGGTCTGGAGTAGCGACCCAGTCAAGAAGAAAGATCCTGAAGAAGACGTTCGTCATGCCGTTATTTAATTACTTTATTACTGTTTTTACCAAAACAATGTTGTAATGAATATGGTCTGCGTACCATGGATTCTATCGTATGTACGTTGTCGCATGATGAACCTCTTGTATTATTGTTTTTCTATGGAAATTCAATAATGTCTCGATTTTGATAAATCGGGGCGCTACAAGATGGTATCAGAGCCGACTTGACTGTAGGAAGCCAAACAGACCCGCCTAGCCATTAACCATAGGAAATTATTTCTTGAAAATCTACTTCATAAACTTTGTTCCTCTCCTCACTTTTATTCAACTTATTGTTTTGTAGATGCCAGTCTACCAAGTCCACAGTTACTGCCGCCACTACGAGGGCTTCGTCCGGGAGCTCCGCATGATGCTCACCTTCCTCGGGTTCCTCTTCGAACCTGAGTTTCAAGGAGTCTACCCCGACGAGTTCGCCGGGCCTTGCGACGTCTCCCTCACCGTCCATGGCTCCGGAGAGCATCTGCCGCCCTACACCACCGCACTTGGAGGCCCGACTTTCGACGTCGCGTGCCAACGAGTCGCCCTTCAGGCCCTCATGGAGCTGAGGATGATCTACGACGATCGTCTTCAGAACTCATCCTTCCGGCTTGTGCCGAAGCGTACTCCCGGAGCCCACCGTAGCATCTACCTCGGAGTTCACTCCGTGCGTGATCCGGTCATGGCCCGGCAGTCGCGTCTTCTGCAGGCCATGGATGATCTTCACACCGAGGCGGTGCTCGACGCCGACGAGCACCATGAGGCGGTTGCGTTTCTTCGTGAAGAAACGAAGAACCTGATCCAGCAGAACGGCGAGCTGCAGCGCAAGATCATGGAGCTGCAGAAGGACATCGCGGAGATGGTTCCTCTTCTTCCAAGGAAGAAGAAGCCTATCCGTGAGCCCCTCCCTCGCCCCAAGAGGATCCCGCCACGACCCTCCCCCGCCAGGCCTTCCACCAGCGCCCCTACACCACGCCCCGGCCTCGTCTCCGACTCCATCATCGAGAATTTTCTCGAGCCCACCATCTCTCTGGAGCCGCGCACTCGTGGTTCCGAGAGCACGGAGACCGCCTCCGGTGGCGAGTAGGCGTTAGGAGACGCTATCTAAATAAGAATCAAAAATTTTGTATGTGGTGCTGCCCACGACGAGTGTGTCATGGGTAGAATAAAAACTTGATTGTAACAAACAATTTATGCCACTATATATAATTATGTGCTTGAATCTTATATGGTTGTATTATTGTTTCGTCATCTTTTGCTTTATCATTTTGGATATTCAGAAGATGGCTGACCACCAGAACACCGGCTCCAACAACGGAGCAGGAGGAAGCCGTGATGCGCCCGAGGGTGTTGTACCCAACTGGGGTGCAACGGGCCCGCGCCAATCCGGGTCGCCTTCCGCCAATCACCCCACCTTGGCGGAGATGATGGCGAATCAGAACCATCTGATCACCGCTCTCCTCACCCAAATGCAGCACCAACAGGCTCAGTTGGACCGTCTGCAGAACGGGGAACCCGCCCCTCGCGCACCAGCACCCGCGGCCGCTCCGCAACTCTCCGAGTTCTTGCGCGTGCGCCCGCCCATCTTCTCGAGCACGACCAACCCGATGGAGGCCGGAGATTGGCTCCGCACCATCGAGAAGAAGCTTGACCTCCTCCCCTGCACGGACCGTGAGCGAGTGGCCTTCGCCACTCATCAGCTCCAGGGTCCCGCCGCCGAGTGGTGGGACAACTATCGTGCGTCCCAGCCAGAGGGCCACATGGTGACTTGGGCGGAGTTCACCATCGCCTTTCGTGCCGCCCACGTCCCCGCCGGTGTCATCGCGGTGAAGCAGCAGGAGTTCCGCGACCTGCAACAAGGCAACCGAACTGTCATGGAGTACCTCCATGAGTTCAACCGCCTCGCTCGCTACGCACCGGAAGAAGTGCGCACCGACGCCCTCCGCCAAGCCAAGTTCCTAAGGGGACTTAAGGATGAGCTGTCCATCCAGCTCGTCGCCGCCGACTTCGCCGACTTCCAGCGGCTGGTCAATAAAGCGCTCATCCAAGAGACTGAGCAGAACAAGCTGGACCTCAAGAAGAGGAAGATGATCGCCTTCAAGCACCAGCAGGCGAACACTCAGAGGCCCCGCTTCGTCCCTCCGCCACCAGCGCCCGCCTACCATCCTCGGCCCGCCTATAGGCCACCTCACGCAGCCGGTGGATCCAACGCCGGGCATCCTCGCCCCGCTCCACCAGCTCCGGCCGTTCAGCCGGCACCGGCCGCCAAGGCCCCGATCTTGAGGGATCGCCAAGGAAGGCCGGTCGTCTGCTTCAACTGCCGCAAGGAAGGGCACTACTCGCACCAGTGTCCTCACCCCAAGCAGAGCCAAGGCGCAGCACCCCACCGGCCCGCGTCAACCACATCAGCGCGGAGGAAGCTCAGGAAGCTCCTGAAGTCGTACTCGGTACGTTTACTATGAATTCCGTACCGGCCGTCATATTATTTGACTCTGGAGCAACCCACTCCTTTGTCTCGGAAGATTTTGCAAAAACAAACAATCTGGACGTGCTCCCTCTACCAATTCCCATGGTGATTGCCACCCCCGGCAATAGGACCTCAGCTCGCTTCTACAGCCCTAAGGTTCAACTTGACATCCAAGGAGTGCTGTTTCGGGCCGAACCTGTCCTCATCCAATGCACCGGACTCGACCTTATACTAGGAATGGACTGGTTGATGAAGCACAAGGGAGTGATCGACTGTGCCAACAAGTCCGTCACGGTGACCAGTCCTGAAGGCGTAACCGTCACTTTCCGGATGGTCAGTCGCAAACCACTCGGAGCATCCCTTCGCTCGATAGCTCTTGAAGAGGTACCAATAGTCAAGGAGTTTGCAGATGTCTTCCCTGAAGATCTGCCCGGAATGCCTCCCAAGCGGGACATCGAATTCAGAATCGAGCTTGTCCCGGGGACCACTCCAATCTCCAAACGCCCATACCGAATGGCCGCCAATGAACTAGCCGAAGTCAAGAGCAACATCGAAGACCTAGAGCAGAAAGGTTATATCCGACCGAGTACCTCACCCTGGGGTGCACCGGTCATATTTGCCATGAAGAAGGACAAGACTAAGAGGATGTGCGTGGACTATAGGGCCTTGAACGACGTAACCATCAAGAACAAATACCCATTGCCTCGGATCGACGACCTGTTCGATCAACTGAAAGGATCCTCGGTGTTTTCCAAGATTGACCTCAGGTCAGGTTATCACCAGTTGAGGATCAGGGAGGAAGATATACCCAAGACTGCCTTCACCTCCCGCTATGGACTTTACGAGTATACTGTGATGTCGTTCGGACTCACGAATGCCCCGGCCTTCTTCATGAACATGATGAACAATGTATTCATGGAGTTCTTGGACAAGTTCATCGTGGTATTCATCGACGATATCCTCGTTTACTCCAAGACCAAGGAAGAACACGAGACTCACCTCCGTCTGACCCTCGGAAAGCTAAGGGAGCAGCAACTGTACGCCAAATACAGCAAGTGCGAATTTTGGTCGTCTGAGGTGAAGTTCCTCGGTCATGTTATATCTGCCGGAGGAATAGCAGTGGACCCAACCACCGTTGAAGCGGTAACCAACTGGCTACAGCCAACGACCGTGACCGAGATCCGGAGTTTTCTCGGATTGGCCGGATACTACCGCCGGTTCATCGAGAATTTTTCCAAGATCGCCAAGCCTATGACCAGACTTCTGCAGAAGGAGGTGAAGTTTAATTGGACCCCCGACTGCGAAGAGAGCTTCCAGACTCTCAAGAAGAAGCTAGTATCAGCTCCCATTCTGACTCTGCCAGACATCCGGAAAGACTTCCACGTCTACTGTGATGCCTCTCGTCAAGGATTGGGATGCGTCTTAATGCAAGAAGGGAAGGTGATATCCTACGCCTCCCGGCAGTTGAGACCACATGAGCTGAACTACCCAACTCACGACCTGGAACTAGCAGCCGTGGTTCATGCCTTGAAGATATGGAGACATTACCTTGTGGGAAATCGGTGTGAGGTCTTCACCGACCACAAGAGTCTCAAGTACATATTCACCCAACCAGATCTGAACCTCAGGCAAAGGAGATGGTTGGAACTGATCAAGGATTATGACTTGGGCATCCATTATCATCCAGGCAAAGCGAACGTGGTGGCAGACGCCCTTAGTCGAAAAGGGTACTGCAATGCCATCATGATTCAGGACCAAGCTCCTTTACTTTACAAGGAGATGGAAAGACTAAACCTAGGGATCACCACTCGGGAGTACCTCGCTGCCTTGGAGTCTCGGCCTGTCTTAATAGACCAGATCCGAGAGAAGCAGAAGGAAGACCCAGACATCCTGGAGATCCAGCAAAACATGAGGAAGGGTAAAGCCCCCGGATTCTCCGAGGACGAACATGGTACCATCTGGTTCGGAAACCGAGTATGCGTACCCAACCTACCTGAGTTGAAGACTCTCATCCTTCAAGAAGCCCACGATACTCTATACTCCATTCATCCCGGGAGTACAAAGATGTACCAAGACCTGACCTACATAGAGAGACCCGTCAAGATCTTGGAAACCAAGGAGAGAGTAACCAGGAGTCGCGTCGTCCGCTTCTGCAAAGTCCAATGGAACAACCATCCCGCAGAAGAAGCCACTTGGGAAAAAGAAGATGAGCTGAAAGCCCAATACCCCGAGCTATTCGAGTAGCGTTCCAATCTCGAGGACGAGATTCTTGTAAGGGGGATAGGTTTGTAACACCCCAATTTTTCAAAACAATAAAAATATAATTAAATTCAATTTATTGGAATTATTATTTCAGAAAATACTTTTAAATCCCTTTTATACCCTTTTGAACTACAACATGGAGTAGATGACCAAATCAGGAGGTGAAACTTTTTGTATATGATCCCAAGACCAAAATAATATTTTGAGAATTTTTATAAATTTTTACCAGCCTTGGAAGTAGCCCTAATATTTTAATCTATTTTCTGGAATTATTTTTATTCAGAAATGTATTGGAACAGTAATGGGCTCCTCTCCCTCCCTTTTCTCTCTCCCGACCAGCCCAGCCCGTTACCGCGCTCGCCTCTGGCTGACAACCCGGTCCCACCTGTCGGCGCCGAGTCCCTCCCCTCGCGCGCGAACCCGACGCCTCGGCCCCACCCGTCAGGCGCCACCCTCGCCCGCTCGCGCTCACTGGCTTGTGGCCCCCGCTCGTCAGAATCGTCTTCAACCCCGCGCCGGCCCCCCCCCTAATCCCGCCGGCGAAGACTTCGCCTCGGATCCCCTCGCCGGTTCCCCCTTCCGTTAAACCGAGCCCGACATTAACTTCCCCGAGCCCCGCCGGTCATTTAAGCACGTTAATGCGCGCGTTTAAGCCCCTGGATCGCCCTCACGCGCACGGTCGCGCCTTCGCCGGCGAGTTAAAGCCCTCCTCGGCTTTCCTTGCATGCGGTGCCCGTTAACCCTCGCTGATGCCTCTATTTAAGCACCTGGCCTCCACCGCGTTCTACCCCCACGACAATTTCACGGCGAGAACGAACAGAGCGCTCCCCTCTTCGGTTTTTAACACCTCACCGCCGCTCCTACTCCAGTCGCCGCTCGCCGTCGCACCAGACCTCCTCCGCCCGTGCCTCCGCCACCAACGTGACCGCGAGAACGACCCCGACCTCGGCCACCCCTCCGCCGACGTCGAACCCCGACGGAACACCATCGCCGACGAGGAACCCGAACCACTCCGCCGTCTACCCTCGTCGCCGGCCTCGCTCCGTCGACCCCCTCGCCTCGCCTAAGGTACCATCATGACCACCTTGGCCTCCTCTTTCCGTTTTCGCAGAGAGCTAGGGCCTAGCCCCCTCGTAGGCACCATCGCCACCGCACCCGAGCCCCGCCGTCGCCGGAGACGAAGGGGGGTATAGCCCCCTTAGCGCGTGTCGTGCCGGATTCAATCCTGGCCGCACGATCGCAATCGGACGACGCGCGTGAGCCCACGTACGCGATCTAATCCGCACCGTCGGATCTGGTCAAAGCGTTACGTTTTAATCTCGCGCGTCGATTCCCACTTAACCCGACGCGCGATCTCGTGCGTCCACGTGGTACCCCTTCGCGCGTTTTAATCCTGGCCGTCCGTAGCCACTTACGCGTCCCGCCTCGCCCTCGCGCGTCGGATCTGGATCCGACGGTCCAGATCGACCCGGTGCACGCGCACAGTGCGCGGGTTCACCGTGGGCCTGGCTCACCGTGGACCCGAGAGGTTTAAAATTTTAAAATAAATTCCAGAAATACCTTTAAACTGGTAAAATTCATATCTAATGCATTTGGACTCTAAAAATTACCATTCCAATTTTAGAAAATTCATAAAATTATTCTCTACATGTTTATGCCATAAAAACAGTAGGTTTATTTTGACATTTTCATGTTTATTCAAATAATTACTCAAAAGCCTTTAGGATTAAAATATGGATTAAAATATTTAAACTTCAGAAAAATTATTATTAATTTCCTTTCTGTTCATTCACTGAAAACCACCAAATTGACATGAACTTTTCATTTCACACTTATTTAAGGATTTAATATGACCATAATCCCATTTAAACATTTGTTTTCTAAAAAGGACAACCCTTCATTTTAATCCCTTTAAAATTATTTATAAAATTCAGAACCTTAACCTTTGGGTTTATTTACTCAAACCAACTTTAACTTATGTGTTTATAATGTAATGTTATACTGTTTGATTAGATGTTATGTTCTTTTTATTTTACTTTATATTAAAAAGACTACGACGTCGCCGAGGAGCCGGAGTACTTCCCCGAAGTCCCTCCCTCTCCCTTTGCTGAACAAGGCAAGTCACCAAACCACTCTTTTGAGCATATTGAACCCATGTCTGAATTGACTATCGCTAAAACACATAGGTTATGTATATGCATTAGTCAAATGAACCCTTACATTATATTTATTTAGGATCCCCCGACCTTGATGTGCAACCCAAGCCATGCTATCTCGCCTAACCTCCTTGTCACCATATGATGAATGATATTAGCTAGTGTCCAATGTATTGGCACGGCCGCTATAGGATAAAATGAGTCGTAGTGAAATGGTTCTATTATATGATCCCGTTACTTCTTATCTTTGGAAATTCTGTTGGTGATGAGTCATGGTTGTGAGTGTATGCATGGTGGGTTCCGGGTGCAAGCTAGGGCATTGGTCAGTCGCACCCGGGGCACTATAAGGACCGGTCTGAGGGATCCGTTGCAATACACTTACGTACTAACCACAAGTCTAGTGGGTAAGTCCTAACTAAGGTATGGGTTGTTCCAAACCGAGGCCACCACTTGGAGATGGGTCAAGTTGCACCTGCGGGTGACTTGTACCAATGTGGCGCAAAAGGGGGTGCGACGTTAGCCGGGATGCGGCCCGGCGCGCCGGCGAAACCTAGAGCGGGTGGTTATCGCTTGGAACATCTCATATTGAGGTTTTGGCACGAGTTCCCGTGAAATGGGTCATCTCGTTGAGATGAGTGCGTGCCTTGTGGGTACAGTAGTACATCTCTGATCAGAGTCTTAAATCTTTTCGAAAAGCCGAGCCCACGGTCAAGGGCGGGTTGCGTGACATCCCCCAGTTAGTTTACTTGAACATGTATGTGCATGATGGATTGACATGTAAGGACCGTTGTGCGAGGAGGTAAAACGTACTCCTCGAGTTAGTTGATGTTGATGATGTTCATATTTACTTTCCGCATGATTAAAATATGATTACACTAAATGTCATAACTGCATGTAACGCACTGACTTTTGTCAGGCGTTAAAATAAAATAAAGAAATTAATAAATGAATTTTAAGAAAGTGATTCAGTGAGAAGCGATAAACAATGAAGTTAAAATACAGGTTTAAAATTTTCGTTTAAAAATAAATCGTGGCGAGAGTATTTTTCTTAAAATCCTCTTTGCTCTAAATTGCGTCCCAAAATTTTTTCGGAATTTTGGTGCAAAGGAATTAATAAAGATATAATCAATATTATTTCATCGCAAAACTCTAACGTTAAATAATAAAATATGTTCAACAATAATGTTGTGTGAATAAAATATATAATAAATCATTTCAATTAAAAATAATATAAAACCAAATAAAAATTGGCTAAAGGAATTTCTAGTAAATTTCTTGCGCCTCAAATCAATTTAAGTTTTTATTAAGGATTTTGCAATTAGAATAGTAACTCATAATAATTTAATAAATAAATTTAAATTGAAAATAAATTAAATTCCTATTTCTTTCCGGTCGAGTTTGAAATCTTCATCCACGACCATCTCTCTTTTTCCGTCGTAATTCTGGAGGAATCAATCTTTTATTTTCGTTCGCGAAGTTAAAATCCTCTTTTTAATCGCGTGGTTTAAATTCCGTGAAAAAAATCTATTTTTAAATTATTTTTATATTTTGAATTCCTGAAAATAAATTCAAAACCTTAGTGTTGTGTTCATGTTCGAAATTTCTAATTTCGACGCGGATACACAACTTATTTATTTTTCAAGTTGTCGTTTATTCTTCAAAATATTCTCACGTTATTTCCTTGAAAACTAAAATTTATAAATTTATTTTAAATTTGAAACATTCCCAAAACTTTTCACTTTTTCTCAAAAGTATAAATTTAAATATTCAGAAAATATTTTTTCTTTATTTTTTTCCATTTTTTTTCTCTTTTTCTCTTTCTTCCTTTTTCTTTTCCTTTTTTTTTTCTCCTGCTTTTCTCTCCTGGCTGCATGCGTAGTGCGCAGCCCCTATCCCGCAACCACCTCTTTCTCTCTCCTCTTTTCCTTTCCTGCGCATGCCTTCTCCTACCCGTGGCCTCTCCTTCCTCCCGGCCGCACCAACCTCCTCTCTCCTGTTCTTCTTCTTCCTCTCCAAGCATGTAGCCTCTTCCTTCCCTCTCTCTTCTTCTCCCAGGCGCATCCTCCTCTTCTCTCCATTCCTCTCCCCGGGCGCCTCCTCCTCCGCCCGGCCCGCTCCCACAGCCCTGTGCGCCTGTGCCCTAGCGCGTAGTAACCGCTGCTCCGCTTCTTCCGGCGTCGCCACCCCTCGTGCGTCCGCGCCCTAGCGCCTGCACGGCTGCATCTCCAACCCAACCTCCTTGACCGAAACCCCAATGCATCTTCTTCCTCTTCTCTCTGTTTCCCGAAGCATATCTTCCCTCCTGCTCCTCTCTCCATTTGTGCCTAGGCCGACTGCTACACGCCGCCGCCCCCTGCCTCCTTCACGCCACCCCTACCCGCCTCCTCGCACCGTCGTCGTTGTGCGCCACCCTCTTCGGTCGTCCTCGCCGCTGTAGCCACCACTCCATCCCGTCGCTCCGCCCTGCCTCCCCACTGCAGAAGGAAGAAACCAAAGATGGCAGTCCTGGTTCTTCTCCCTTGGTGAGATGCCATTCCATTTATTTTTCCCATTTTTGTGTTATGGCTGCACCTGGAATTATTGTGATTCATGTCACCGTGTGTAATTGTTATGTTGATCCAGGGGAGCAATCAGTGAACACAAGAAATCTGTAGTCCAATATTTGCAACCAGCCACATCGTCTCATTCGATCAATTTTCTGATGGGAGGATCCTTCTTTCTTCTAAATCGGATCAGTGTGCAAATATTGAATCTATTCATTCCAATTATTATCGTGTTGTTATGTCATTCTATATAGCTTATTAGCTTGTTCATTTATCTCGATTCATTATGTCTCAATAGTTCATTTATTATTCCATTTGAACATACTCCGTTGCTATCTATTAATTATGATCTAGATAGTACTACCTTTAGAACTTGGTGTTCTTGTTCCGTTCAATCAGATCAACATGTCAATATGATCTCATCCGTTCCAAACCATGATGCCATACCCGTTAAGCATTGATCTTGTTCTGATCTAACCTTGGTAGGTATGTCATATGCCTTTGAACGCCATAGCTCATCATTGTTGTTCTATTATGCTATGTGTCGTCGTTCATTGATTCCGGTATATGTCCCTGCTCATTAGTTCTAACCTATCCCGTTGACTCACAGCCATGGTTTGACATTCATTCATTTCGATTAGTGTTGGGCCATATCTTTTATTTATCTTCCTTCCTCCCAATCCATGTCATTGTTCATCGGATATGATTCGTGTCGTTCCGATGCTTCCTCGCCATTCCCCACCTCTCTTTTTATTGAACTGTTGTTTTCTGTTCGTTGGCATTCAACTTGGTCGGACGCCACTTCTCCTATTTTGCGAATACAATCTACTGTCCTTGTCTCAACTCGAGATCAATAGTTCTATTTCACTCCATCTTTTCCATTCAAACTCAATCATTTTTCTTAATTAACACCTTAACTAATAAGAATATTTAATTATGTTGTTTAATTGTTTTCTTAGAGTGTTTATCTTGTTTGGTGTGCCTTGTAGAGCCTCGTGTTCTTGAAGCTTTGAAGGACCTCGCGCAAGATCCGAAGTCTTCGTCAGGAGTTAAAAGGTTTTTCAAAAGCGCAAGAGGCAAGTCACAGATCCCTCGCCGTGGAAATAGTTGATCATGTTGAACCCATTCTTTTTAATTAATTATTGCTATAACCCATAGGTTAATCAATGCATTAGACCTCACTTTTAAATGTTTAGTTAAAGTTTAGTTTATCCCTGTTGTGCAATCCTAAGCCATGCTTTGTACTCCGTTCTCCTTGTCGCCTTATGAAATTTATTAGTTAGTGCTCTAAAGTAGAGGCACACTTGCTAGCGTTAAAATTAATACTTATTACTAGACAGGTGAACCGTCTCTATATCTTTGTTATATATCGTCTCGTTGTGATTCTGAGTTGTGATTCATGAAGCGTGGAGAATGGTGTTGCATTGAGCATGGTGGGTTCCGGGTGCAAGCTCGGACATTGGTTAGTCGCACCCGGGGCACTATAAGGACCGGTCTGCGGGATCTGTTGCGAAGCATAATAGTACTGACCACAATTCTAATGGGTAAGACCTAATCCGTAGTATGGGTCGGTTCAGCTTGATGCACCGAGCGGAGGAGACAAGACCATCTATCGGGAGTTGCCCAGTGATGGCTTGTGCTGACGAGGCACTAATGGGGGTCGCACGTCTACCAATCGGGGTCTACTCGGACGTTATGAGTGAGATCCCAGTGGAGCGTCGATGAAACCTAGTGAGGTTGTCCTCTTGCTGAGCTGGACATGCGAAAGGTTTTGGCATGCGTTCCTGGGACTCGGGTCCTCGTAACACACTGTGGTGTGCAGGGACAAGTGCCTTGTGGGTAAAGTAGTGCACCTCTGATCAGAGTATAACTTTTCGAAAAGCCGTGCCCACGGTTACGGGCGGCCAAGTGATGTTCTCCGCAGTTAGCATTTATTTCTGCATTTGTGTGTGAAAGCATTGAACATGATGAAAGGGGTTGAAAGAGCGAGTTGGCACAGGTGTGCAGCTCGAGGTAGTGGGAATACATATTCATTACTTCCGCATTTCATTTATGCTTTAATACTGTTCACTAAAGCTTAATAACAACTCATATGCTCTTTTATGCAACAAGCCTAGATTATGCTCCTTTGTTCAACAGCCTTCATTAATTGCATTTCTGTGGCTTGTTGAGTACGTTTGTACTCACCCTTGTTGATTAAAACTTTTTAGATGCTGAGTCCTATGAAGACGAAGGCCTGGAGTAGCTGTCCCAGTCAAGGAGCGATCCGTGGAGCAAGATGTTCATCGCCAAGACCTTTTTGTTATTTCAGTGTAATAAAATAGCCTATGAGCTATATTTTGTTTGTCGTAAGACATTGTCGCTTGATGAACATTTTGTAAGTTGATTTCCTATGGAATTTCAATGAAACTCGAAGTCGGTGGACTTCGGGCGTTACAAAATGGTATCAGAGCTGACTTGACTGCAGGAAGCCAAACAGACCGTCTTTAGGACTTATTTGCAAAATCTAAAAATCAGTATTTACGAAAATTTATTCTATTGCTTTGTAACCTTGACTTCATCTCATTCATTTTCTACTCATGTAAAAAAAAGTTTTTATACATCGATTCTGTTTCTTACCTATTCTCGCGAGTATGTTGAAGGACTCGGCAGGAGAGGATCTCCCTCTCTTCACAGTCAGAGCCAAGGCAAATGGATTGAAGATGTCGTATCAAGAATCATCCCTCAACGCCTTTCGTGAAGATCGTCAAGTGTAGAAAGTCCCTAGATATCGTTAGTTTCATAACGATTTGTTTGTTTGTTTTGAGTGCAGCGTATGGTTTATGTCGCCTCTTGTGATGTAACCATACTGGGTTGTTTGCTTGAATTGTAATGATTGACCACTACACACATCAGATCAGTAATAAAGCTGGTTAAGGTCCCAATCTATAGATCCGCTCTTACACTCTGTCCTATTTTTCATTTCCCTCTTCCCTATATACCTATTAGATGTCCGTTTCAAAAGAGGAAAGGTCATCAAAAGCTCAATTTCAAAGTGGTGCCATGGTTCAAAATGGTATCGTTGCCCCTCGGTCTTAATTTAAAGAAGATAATCTACCTCAAGCTTCAACTCAACATAGTCTTCTCGTCGTCGTTTTGCAAGATCAACTCCAACCATGAAGCAAAAAAAAAATTGTCGTCAAGGAAGCCCTAACGAAGTCAAGCTCAATCCTGAAAATGCAGTCTTAAAGCCTTCAGTTGAGGAAGCAATCCAAGAAAGTTGAAGCCTATCCTTAACCTTCTACTTCTAGCCTTTTCGAATCTCGGGGCGAGATTCTTGTTAAGGGGGTTAGATTTGTAACGCACTGACTTTTGTCAGGCGTTAAAATAAAATAAAGAAATTAATAAATGAATTTTAAGAAAGTGATTCAGTGAGAAGCGATAAACAATGAAGTTAAAATACAGGTTTAAAATTTTCGTTTAAAAATAAATCGTGGCGAGAGTATTTTCTTAAAATCCTCTTTGCTCTAAATTGCGTCCCAAAATTTTTTCGGAATTTTTGGTGCAAAGGAATTAATAAAGATATAATCAATATTATTTCATCGCAAAACTCTAACGTTAAATAATAAAATATGTTCAACAATAATGTTGTGTGAATAAAATATATAATAAATCATTTCAATTAAAAATAATATAAAACCAAATAAAAATTGGCTAAAGGAATTTCTAGTAAATTTCTTGCGCCTCAAATCAATTTAAGTTTTATTAAGGATTTTGCAATTAGAATAGTAACTCATAATAATTTAATAAATAAATTTAAATTGAAAATAAATTAAATTCCTATTTCTTTCCGGTCGAGTTTGAAATCTTCATCCACGACCATCTCTCTTTTTCCGTCGTAATTCTGGAGGAATCAATCTTTTATTTTCGTTCGCGAAGTTAAAATCCTCTTTTTAATCGCGTGGTTTAAATTCCGTGAAAAAAATCTATTTTTAAATTATTTTATATTTTGAATTCCTGAAAATAAATTCAAAACCTTAGTGTTGTGTTCATGTTCGAAATTTCTAATTTCGACGCGGATACACAACTTATTTATTTTTCAAGTTGTCGTTTATTCTTCAAAATATTCTCACGTTATTTCCTTGAAAACTAAAATTTATAAATTTATTTTAAATTTGAAACATTCCCAAAACTTTTCACTTTTTCTCAAAAGTATAAATTTAAATATTCAGAAAATATTTTTTCTTTATTTTTTTTCCATTTTTTTTCTCTTTTCTCTTTCTTCCTTTTTCTTTTCCTTTTTTTTTTCTCCTGCTTTTCTCTCCTGGCTGCATGCGTAGTGCGCAGCCCCTATCCCGCAACCACCTCTTTCTCTCTCCTCTTTTCCTTTCCTGCGCATGCCTTCTCCTACCCGTGGCCTCTCCTTCCTCCCGGCCGCACCAACCTCCTCTCTCCTGTTCTTCTTCTTCCTCTCCAAGCATGTAGCCTCTTCCTTCCCTCTCTCTTTCTTCTCCCAGGCGCATCCTCCTCTTCTCTCCATTCCTCTCCCCGGGCGCCTCCTCCTCCGCCCGGCCCGCTCCCACAGCCCTGTGCGCCTGTGCCCTAGCGCGTAGTAACCGCTGCTCCGCTTCTTCCGGCGTCGCCACCCCTCGTGCGTCCGCGCCCTAGCGCCTGCACGGCTGCATCTCCAACCCAACCTCCTTGACCGAAACCCCAATGCATCTTCTTCCTCTTCTCTCTGTTTCCCGAAGCATATCTTCCCTCCTGCTCCTCTCTCCATTTGTGCCTAGGCCGACTGCTACACGCCGCCGCCCCCTGCCTCCTTCACGCCACCCCTACCCGCCTCCTCGCACCGTCGTCGTTGTGCGCCACCCTCTTCGGTCGTCCTCGCCGCTGTAGCCACCACTCCATCCCGTCGCTCCGCCCTGCCTCCCCACTGCAGAAGGAAGAAACCAAAGATGGCAGTCCTGGTTCTTCTCCCTTGGTGAGATGCCATTCCATTTATTTTTCCCATTTTTGTGTTATGGCTGCACCTGGAATTATTGTGATTCATGTCACCGTGTGTAATTGTTATGTTGATCCAGGGGAGCAATCAGTGAACACAAGAAATCTGTAGTCCAATATTTGCAACCAGCCACATCGTCTCATTCGATCAATTTTCTGATGGGAGGATCCTTCTTTCTTCTAAATCGGATCAGTGTGCAAATATTGAATCTATTCATTCCAATTATTATCGTGTTGTTATGTCATTCTATATAGCTTATTAGCTTGTTCATTTATCTCGATTCATTATGTCTCAATAGTTCATTTATTATTCCATTTGAACATACTCCGTTGCTATCTATTAATTATGATCTAGATAGTACTACCTTTAGAACTTGGTGTTCTTGTTCCGTTCAATCAGATCAACATGTCAATATGATCTCATCCGTTCCAAACCATGATGCCATACCCGTTAAGCATTGATCTTGTTCTGATCTAACCTTGGTAGGTATGTCATATGCCTTTGAACGCCATAGCTCATCATTGTTGTTCTATTATGCTATGTGTCGTCGTTCATTGATTCCGGTATATGTCCCTGCTCATTAGTTCTAACCTATCCCGTTGACTCACAGCCATGGTTTGACATTCATTCATTTCGATTAGTGTTGGGCCATATCTTTTATTTATCTTCCTTCCTCCCAATCCATGTCATTGTTCATCGGATATGATTCGTGTCGTTCCGATGCTTCCTCGCCATTCCCCACCTCTCTTTTTATTGAACTGTTGTTTTCTGTTCGTTGGCATTCAACTTGGTCGGACGCCACTTCTCCTATTTTGCGAATACAATCTACTGTCCTTGTCTCAACTCGAGATCAATAGTTCTATTTCACTCCATCTTTTCCATTCAAACTCAATCATTTTTCTTAATTAACACCTTAACTAATAAGAATATTTAATTATGTTGTTTAATTGTTTTCTTAGAGTGTTTATCTTGTTTGGTGTGCCTTGTAGAGCCTCGTGTTCTTGAAGCTTTGAAGGACCTCGCGCAAGATCCGAAGTCTTCGTCAGGAGTTAAAAGGTTTTTCAAAAGCGCAAGAGGCAAGTCACAGATCCCTCGCCGTGGAAATAGTTGATCATGTTGAACCCATTCTTTTTAATTAATTATTGCTATAACCCATAGGTTAATCAATGCATTAGACCTCACTTTTAAATGTTTAGTTAAAGTTTAGTTTATCCCTGTTGTGCAATCCTAAGCCATGCTTTGTACTCCGTTCTCCTTGTCGCCTTATGAAATTTATTAGTTAGTGCTCTAAAGTAGAGGCACACTTGCTAGCGTTAAAATTAATACTTATTACTAGACAGGTGAACCGTCTCTATATCTTTGTTATATATCGTCTCGTTGTGATTCTGAGTTGTGATTCATGAAGCGTGGAGAATGGTGTTGCATTGAGCATGGTGGGTTCCGGGTGCAAGCTCGGACATTGGTTAGTCGCACCCGGGGCACTATAAGGACCGGTCTGCGGGATCTGTTGCGAAGCATAATAGTACTGACCACAATTCTAATGGGTAAGACCTAATCCGTAGTATGGGTCGGTTCAGCTTGATGCACCGAGCGGAGGAGACAAGACCATCTATCGGGAGTTGCCCAGTGATGGCTTGTGCTGACGAGGCACTAATGGGGGTCGCACGTCTACCAATCGGGGTCTACTCGGACGTTATGAGTGAGATCCCAGTGGAGCGTCGATGAAACCTAGTGAGGTTGTCCTCTTGCTGAGCTGGACATGCGAAAGGTTTTGGCATGCGTTCCTGGGACTCGGGTCCTCGTAACACACTGTGGTGTGCAGGGACAAGTGCCTTGTGGGTAAAGTAGTACACCTCTGATCAGAGTATAACTTTTCGAAAAGCCGTGCCCACGGTTACGGGCGGCCAAGTGATGTTCTCCGCAGTTAGCATTTATTTCTGCATTTGTGTGTGAAAGCATTGAACATGATGAAAGGGGTTGAAAGAGCGAGTTGGCACAGGTGTGCAGCTCGAGGTAGTGGGAATACATATTCATTACTTCCGCATTTCATTTATGCTTTAATACTGTTCACTAAAGCTTAATAACAACTCATATGCTCTTTTATGCAACAAGCCTAGATTATGCTCCTTTGTTCAACAGCCTTCATTAATTGCATTTCTGTGGCTTGTTGAGTACGTTTGTACTCACCCTTGTTGATTAAAACTTTTTAGATG
Source organism: Zizania palustris (assembly GCA_019279435.1). Taxonomy (NCBI): domain Eukaryota; kingdom Viridiplantae; phylum Streptophyta; class Magnoliopsida; order Poales; family Poaceae; genus Zizania; species Zizania palustris. The sequence continues at coordinate 55,509 of JAAALK010002131.1, read as the reverse complement.
CTGAGTCCTATGAAGACGAAGGCCTGGAGTAGCTGTCCCAGTCAAGGAGCGATCCGTGGAGCAAGATGTTCATCGCCAAGACCTTTTTGTTATTTCAGTGTAATAAAATAGCCTATGAGCTATATTTTGTTTGTCGTAAGACATTGTCGCTTGATGAACATTTTGTAAGTTGATTTCCTATGGAATTTCAATGAAACTCGAAGTCGGTGGACTTCGGGCGTTACACTGCAACTGCTTTATTCCGCATTGTTAGCCTTTATCCTTCCTTGTTTATTATCCTGCATTATTATTTGCATTTGCGGTGGCTTGTTGAGTACTTTTTGTACTCATACCCGTTGGACCCCACAGAGGATGTTTATCTTGAAGACGGTCTGGAGTAGCGACCCAGTCAAGAAGAAAGATCCTGAAGAAGACGTTCGTCATGCCGTTATTTAATTACTTTATTACTGTTTTTACCAAAACAATGTTGTAATGAATATGGTCTGCGTACCATGGATTCTATCGTATGTACGTTGTCGCATGATGAACCTCTTGTATTATTGTTTTTCTATGGAAATTCAATAATGTCTCGATTTTGATAAATCGGGGCGCTACAAGAGGTGCCAGCTGCTGACTCCGGTGAGGTGACTTCTGATCACCAGGGAACCCGAGCAGTTCAGCGTGATCACCCCTCAGAGCTCATCATTGGTGATTTGACTGAGAGAACTTTGCGTTCTTCTGCCTCTCTTGCTGTGTTTGCTAAATCTGCGTTTGTTGCATCGTTTGAGCCCAGAGACGTTTCTCATGCTCTTTCTGATTCTAATTGGATTAATGCTATGCAAGAAGAGCTTGAGAACTTTGTCCGCAATCGGGTTTGGACACTAGTTGAGCCACCACCAGGATGCAACCCCATAGGCACCAAATGGGTGTTCAAGAACAAACAAGGTGAAGATGGGGTTGTGGTGCGCAACAAAGCTCGACTAGTTTCCCAGGGTTTTTGCCAAAAAGAGGGTATTGATTTTGAAGAAACTTTCGCCCCTGTTGCCCGTCTTGAGTCCATTCGTATTCTCTTAGCTTTTGCCGATTCGAAGGGTTTTAAGCTTTTCAAATGGACGTTAAGAGTGCTTTTCTGAACGGGTTCATAGAGGAAGAAGTTTATGTTAGGCAGCCCCCCGGTTTTAAGAACCCTAAGTTTCCTCGACATGTTTTAAGTTGCAAAAGGCTTTATACGGGTTGAAGCAAGCCCCCAGGGCTTGGTATGACCGGTTGAAGCAATTTTTGTTGGGGAAGGGCTTTGTGATGGGTTCGGTGGATAAAACTCTTTTCTTGCTCAGAGATGCTTCAGATTTTTTAGTTGCTCAGATTTACGTGGACGATATTATCTTTGGCGGTACTACCGATTCTCTTGTGTCCAAGTTTTCTGAGCAGATGCACAGCGAGTTTGAGATGAGCCTCATGGGTGAGCTCAAGTACTTCTTAGGGCTCCAGATCAAGCAGACCAAGGACGACACCTTCATCCACCAAGGTAAGTACACTCGTGATATGCTTAAGAAATTTGACTTTGGTGGTGAATTGAAGCCGCAGATGACCCCGATGGGCACATCTGGGGGTCTGGACAAGGACGAGAGCGGCATCAAGGTCAACGAGAGGGAGTTTCGAGGGATGATCGGTTCACTGCTCTACTTAACGGTGACCAGACTGGACATTCAGTTCGCCGTGGGACTATGCGCGCGCTTCCAGTCTTCACCTCGCGCGTCTCATCGGCAAGCTGTCAAGCGCATATTCAGGTATTTTACTTATGCGCCTGATCTTGGTCTTTTCTATTCAGCATCATCTTCTCTCGATTTATCTGGATTTTCGGATGCCGACTTCGGTGGGTGCCGGTTGGATCGCAAGTCGACTTCCGGTACTTGCCAGTTTCTTGGTTCTTCTCTTGTCTCTTGGTCTTCTCGAAAGCAATCTGGAGTTGCTCTTTCGACCACAGAGGCTGAGTACGTAGCTGCTGCTAGCTGCTGCTCACAGTTGGTTTGGATGATTTCCACTCTACGAGATTTTGGGTGAATAACAAACAGCTAACTGACCTAGACAAATATGAAATTTTTAAAAGGGATAAGATACTTCATATTTTGAAATAAAAAATCAAGTTAAAACAAAGATTTAATTATTAATTTGCTTTCAAACCCATCTCATTTCTCCTCTAAACACTAATCCATCCTCTCTAAATCTCTAATTTTTAAACACTATACGTGACAACTTTATCAAAATATTTTTAATTTTTTATGACAGTATCTATGTATCATATCATAACATCATGATAAATCTCATATTTTCTAGACTTCATTTGATTTTTTTAGAATTAAAAACTATTAAGGTCTACATTGCTGATAGAGTGTCGCAACCTATATTTTTTAAAATTTATTTTAATTTAGTGTATAAGAACTCAAAATATACTAACAAAGATGAATATTTTTTTCTATATTTTCTAGACTTGTAGTTCAAATTTCACTTGTTTTAATTTAAATCATACAAACATAGTTAATGAATAAAAAATAGCTAGCTGATTAAAAAAATATGAAATTTTTACAAAGGATAATATATGTTGTATTGTGAGTGTAGAAAAAAATTTCAAGTTAAAACGAAAGTACAAATACCACATAGACTTGAAACATTGTTCCACATAATTTTTTTTAAAAAAAATTGTTTGCCGAGTGTTGAAAAAACACTTGGCAAATCAAGTGTCTTTGCTGAGTGTTTTTCAAAAAACACTCGGCAAACCCGGGAAAAAAAATTTGGCCGCACAAGCACGACACCGTGACGTCCGTTAGTACTAAGGCGTTGCCGAGTGTGTTGTTAAAATACAATCGACAAATAATTGGTTTGCCGAGTATCCAAAATAGTATACTCAGCAAAATCGTTGGCACTCGATGAATATTCATTTTATGGTATCACTTGCTTATGAGAATTATGATACAATGATAAAAATATGGTATGAGAATTGTAGATAAGAAATAAAAATGTTGAATGTGCATTGCCAGGTGACGAGGAGGTGGGAAACATGGTGACCGATCCGGTTACCACCCTACGCCCCGTAAGGGCCTATTCGGTTGACAGAGATTTAATCCCCAAATGGATTCTATCCTAGGAGGGATTGAGTGAATCTCTCTCATGTCACTCAATCCCTATCCTATATTAATTTCCCTTGGGATTAAACCCCTCCCTTTAATTATGTGTTCTTTTGGCTAGGATTAAATCCCTTTGAGGTTTATGATATCTAACCATCATGTTGAAACAAATTAATCACACAATAATCACAAAAAGCAAGATCAATGTACTGAAGACGCATCGTAGATGCAGATCAAAGAAAAGTTCTTTCCTCGCAAATAGACACAGAACTATTGAAAGCAAGATGTATTCTCAAAGCACTTCTACGAGAACAATAGACACAGAAGCAGCTACCACATACAAGATTCAGAAACAAATACACCATATATGTTCTTTCCTGGCAACCATGGCTGATTTACTGGCTTGAAAGAAAAGTTGTCGCTCACCAAATATCTATTGCGGTCTGCATAGAAGGGCGTGGCGGGGTGGCCAGTCTGCGCGGTGGCCGGCGGCTAGTGGGCGTCGGTGCTCGGGGTGGGCGCGTAGGTGGGCTCGGAGGCGGGGCGAGTAGGGCGCAGAGGCAGGGTAGGCAGGCCGGGCGGGCGCCTCGGGACGGGCACGACGGCGGGGTAGACGAGGCAGGGCAGGCACGATGGCGGGGCGGGGTAGGGGGACAGGCACAGCGACAGGTAGAGTTGGGGGGGAAATTTTCCTCTAGTAGGCTGAGGTGGGTAAATTCCCGGCCCAAGTGAGGAAAAAATTCCAGTGTTGGGCCGGGAATAAAACCTCGAGTAGACTAACCAAATACTCTTTTTTAAATGGGTTGGGTTTTTTTCCCAGGCAGGATTTTCCCCATGGATTGCGGCTCAATCCCGGTTATTCCCTGCCAACACGAATAAGCCTAAGCCGGAACACATTTTCTGGCAGTCGTACCGCTCACCAGATCTCCAACGTGGCCTAGTGCCGCCAAAATTTCAGAATACACGAGCATACTCCCGAAGTCATAAACACCATTAATATCTTTTGTCGAATAAGCAAAGCGGACTGCAGAATGGGATTAACATGATTCTTTCCAACATAGAGACCCGAGTCCAAACACCAAAACGGAGGATGGATTGATGATGCAACTCAACCTGCTCCATCGTAATACTACAAAACGCAGACGCTGCACTTCCATACCAGCTTCTGCATGATGATCGTGATCATCACCTCATCTTGCACGGAGTGTCGCTCTAATATATTGTAGAGCATAATACCTAATATTTTGAATACAACAATCAGACTGCAGGAGTACAGGAGTGATGGTATCCACCAAAGGGTCAGTCTACGATAGGGTTTTCCATGCACCATATCTTAAAGAGAACTTTTGGTTCGTGTATTAGGACCAAAGTTTCTCTTAAGTCTTAAAGGGGAGGCTTCAAATACCGATCCAATCCACGTGGATGGACCGGGATTTTAAACTCAAATTCTGGCCCATTCAATGTGGATTGGGTCGGGATTTGAGGCCTCCAAACAAGCCCATTGCACGACTAGCGCGTAACTAAACTGAGTTACAATCTCAGGGTGCATGGCATGTCTTTCCTGATTCGAAGCAACTGTAAACACTTGCTAGCAATAGGAATACAGGAAAAAATAAAATGTATGAGTGGTGATCAAACTCTGCAAAACCAACTGAACTCTGGGACATCAATATGAGAAAATAGTCAGCCTAAATATGGATATTTTCAATGGTTCAATTAGACAATTACTATAAGAAAAGTAGTCAGTCAACAAATCAGTGGGTAGCTCAGATATAAAACTGAAAATTACCAAAATGGTAGTAAAACTTGGAACTATCAAACTAATATAAATGAACATTTATAGTCATTACTGGTGTGAATCAGAACTGAAAGAACTTTAACAGAACCTCAAATGGAAGGATATATACCTTTGCTAAGATCCCAAAAAAGCTGCGGTCCTATTCCAATCCTGCATATCTGAACCTCAGGAGCAGGTTCCGATTTTCCTACAATATAACATGAACAAATGATGATCTGATAAACTTGAAAAAACAATTGAAGAATGGACCAAAAGAACCGACATGAAAAACTGATGAACAGATGTCCCTCGCTCGATAACAACCGCGGAAGGGGATGACAGAAATAACAATCTCTAACAAGAGGATAAAAGGCTTGACCTTTTTCATGCAACAGATGATAAGTCCTTTAAGAGAAAATCATTCCAATAACAATTCATAAGAGATAAAATGCTTTGCTAGATTAGATCCTGAAATCTACCAAAAAAAGCGCTGATAATCCCAACTTAGGGGACCCTAAGAAGCTCAGCTTAGGGCTTGTTTGGGAAGCCTAAACAAAGTAGGGACCTGTCACGCCCCGATTTAATAAATCAGGACTTTATTGAAATTCCATAGAAAATCAATAAACCAATACATTCATCATGCGACCACGTACAAATACGAGCAATCATTCACGGTTCGTAGACCGTATTAATACAAAAGTGAATAAAGGTGAAGAGAAACTAATAAAATAAAGGGTCCTAGATGAACGCCTCCTTCCAGTCTCGCCTTGACTGGGTCGCTACTCTAGACCTTCATCCTCCTCGTAGTAGACAGGCTCTGATGGTGTAAGTCAACGGGGTGAGTACATATGTACTCAGCAAGCCACCGAATGCAAATATAATGCAAGATAATAACAAGGGGATAGTGGCTAATTTTGCGGAAAAGCATAATTGTAAAGCAATTAAATGTGAGCAAGTTATTAGTACTGAAATGTAAACATGTGTATGCATCATCAACTTCTAACTCGAGGAGTACGTTTTACCTCCTTGCACAACAGTCCTTACATGCCATGAATAACTTCACCATTCAAACATTTGTAAACTAACTGCGAGTAGTCACACAACCCGCCCTTGACCGTGGGCTCGGCTTTTCGAAAAGATTAAATTACTCTGATCAGAGATGTACCACTGTACCCACAAGGCACACACTCATCACTTACACCAAAGTGTAACGAGATGACCCATTCCACGGGAACTCGTGCCAAAACCTTCCATATGGTCCTCTCCGACTCAACACCACCCTCTTATAGGTTTCGTATCGTGTCTCGACGTGTCGAGTTTCCACCATACCCCCCCTTGAGCCATCGTCGGTACAAGGCGCCCTGAGGGCTAGCCCCTTGCCCCCTCCACTATGGTGCCGAGAGTCGGAGTGTTCCACACTTCTAGTTAGGACTTACCCATTAGACTTGTGGTTGGTACGGAAGTGCTTTGCAACAGATCCCGTAGACCGGTCCATATAGTGCCCCGGGTGCGACCAACCAATTTCCGAGCTTGCACCCGGAACCCACCATACTTAACATAGCCAACTCCAACAGAGTCCAGAGACAAGAATGACGGGGTATTTCATATACCAGAATCCATCTATCTACGACACATTATTTTTATCCTATAGTAGTTGTGCCGGTACATTGGGCACTAGCTAATATAATATTTGTAGAGTGACAAGGAGTTAAGGTTCAATAAGCATGGCTTGGGTTTGCACACAAGGACGGGATCTAATAATATAAGTGTAAGGCTTGACATTTGACTAATGCAACATTAACCTATGAGTTATAGCGATAGTTTATTAAAATATGGGCTCAATGATGATCAACTGTTTCCACAGAAGGGTCGATGACTTGCCTTGCTCAGCAAAGGGTGAAGGTGGAACCTCGGGATAGAACTCCGGATCTTCGACGACGTCGTAGTCTTCTCGATACGGAAAAGTAAATAAAGCATTCAATAAACAATCCAAAACAAATCAATCATACCAACATACATGTTTTTGTTGAATTTAAGTAAAGGAGATAGAGTCTTAAATTTTAGAGAATTGCTACTTAAGTATTTAAGGATTGATTTCTAATGAGATTTTTGAATTTTATGACTTGATGTTAATTATTTTTCCTAGGGGTTTTTATTTCCCCTTTTTAGAGATGAACTAAAAAGGTATAAATTAGCCTTGATGTTTTTATGGTATCAAAAATAGTGACTTTAAATTATTAAGTCTTCTGAAGTTTGTTATATAGCTTTAAGATAATTTCATAAAGTATGGATCTTTACTATATGAATTAATTAAATATCCTAAAAGGGCTTTTTGTAATATTATTTAATAGAACAAAGTGGGCAAAATGAATATTCTATCTTTATTGTATCAGTGGAATAAAATCATTAAGTCCTCTAAATATATTATATAAGTTTTCATGATATTTTTGTAAAGTGTTGCATTTTTATTATATGAGTTAATCATTTATCTTAAAGGGCCTTGGAAATGTTATTTAATAAAATGAAATGGGCAAAATGAATCATTATATTTTTATTGGCTTATAAACAGTGTAATGGAGTCATTATGCCCCCATAAATTAATATATATATTTTTAAGGGTTTGTCTGGATTGTTTAAATGAAATATGATTTTAATCCTAAAGGGGACTTTTCTTTATTATTTAATAAGATTATTATGTGCAAAATAAACATATTGTTTTTATTGCATGAAAGTGTATAGATTAAAAAGACAAATTTTCCAGAATTGAAATGGTCAAATTTGGAGTTAATTTGAGCAAGATATGAATTTTTAAAGTTTAAACTATTTTATGGTATTTTTATTTAAATCAGAAAACCTACGTGGGTCCACGGTGAGCCAGGTCCACCATGGACCCGCGCACTGTGCGCGTGGGCCGATCGGATCTGGACCGTCCGATCCAGATCCCACGGTCGGTGGCTGGGCGGGGGCGTTTAAGTGAGATCCAACGGCTGTTAGGCCTCGGTACCCCTTTGACCGAGTGGACGGCCCAGATTAAACCCGGGCGGGTTTTAATCATAGCCGTCCGCCTCAGATCGGATGGCACAGGGCCCGTCCGGCACGCGCGCGGCACGGGGGAAGCCGAGGGCTTCGTCCCCGACTCCGGCCGAGCGGCGGCGAGCCACGGCGATGGCGTGCGGTGGCTTAAAGCCCTAGGCGACGGCTGAAATGGATAGAGGGGAGGGAGGGGAACATGGCGGTACCAGTGACGGCGGCGAGGGGAGATCGACGGCGACCGATGACGAGAATAGGCGGCGGGGTTCTTCGGGGTCATCGGCGACGGCGAAAACCGGCGGCGATCCGGCCCAACAGAGGTGGGGCCGAGGGAGGGTGAGTGACGGCGGTTGCGACGGTGGCCTCGGCGAGGGTGGCGGTGGCCCGGAGCACCGGTGAGGTCCTGCCGGAGAGCGAACAGAGGAAAACGCCAAAAAGCGTGAATGGTGGCTCGGGACGGAGGGGGCTTGGCGGTTTCGGTGTGGGGGGTCACGGTGAGTGCCGAGGTCTTTTATAGGGGCACGCTGGTGTTGGTATGGCAACGAGACCGAAGCAAAGCTGAAGTTTTCCTTTTATTTCCGGTGAACTTTCCAAGCTTTCGGGTGGCGTCCACATGGCCGGATCCGCGTAGATAATGGATGGAAAGAGACCACCGGCGAGAGGGGAAGGCGATCCATGGCTTGATTTGGTGGATTCGGCCGGCCGACGGCGGATTTGGTAGGGGGGCGCCGAATTTGGAAGGGGGAAATCCCCTTCCATTGGGGAAGAAGAACCTGACAGGTGGGATCCACCTGTCAGCGGGCGTGCGTGAAGGAGAGAGGGGATGACAGGCAGGCCCGGCGTGGCAGTGGCTGAAGGACGGGGTTCGGAGACTGACAGGTGGGCCACTGAGGCGCGGGTGAGAGGAGAGAGGGGGGCGGCGCCGACAGGCGGGTCCCACCCGTCTGTGAGAGCGACCGGACTGGGCCGGGCTAAAAGGTAAGTGGAAGGGAAATCAGGGTTGCGGCCCACTAATCTTTAAAATGTATTTTCCATTAAATTTAATTCCAAAAATTCAAATATTTGCTTACGGCTTGAAGCACTGTTGGAAAAATTTTGTAAAAATTCTCAAAAATATTTCTTGGCTTCTGGATTCCATCATAAATTTTTCAGTTATAGATTTGATTTATTTCTCCCAGATTTGCTTTAATTGGGTTCTTTTAGCCCTTTATTTAATTAAAAGAATTGTTTTATTCCAGAAAATTTATTTTTCTCATTTTCATTTTACTCTAATTTTGGGGCTGTTACAGGACCCCGGCCTTTTCCCTGTTGCAGATTAAGGTAGCCATGGATGAACTGCAAGTCTGCAACCCAACTGCATTGTGGAAAATTGGTGTTGGAATTGATATTCTTATTTCCCTTTTCTCTTCTTTCTTGTTATTAATTGTTGAATTGTGTTGCCATTGTTAAGTGACAAGAAGTGATACTTGAATTCTAACTAGCCTGCTTTGAAAAGAACATTTTGCTCCAGTAGATAGTATTTGGGTTAATGGCTTCTGTGCCATCGTTATTCTCCGTTTCGCCAGAAATACCACCAAAATTTCGCGAATAGCTGATATGCCATTATTATTACAGATTCACTCCAAAATGCCATTTGGGCCCACCCGCAGAGAACTGTTTTTTAAAAATACTCATATTACCCTCATCTTCTTCCTCCCTCCTCCTCTTGCCCCTGTTCCTCCTCAGCCGGCACCGCCGCCACTGCCAACCTCGTCACCGTCGGCCCCACCACCACCGCCACCGCCTACCTCACCGCCGCGCCGAGGACCGCTGCCACCACTTCGAGGGTCTTCGAGGGCAAGCGGGACTTCGGAGGCCGGCATGAGGGGCTTCGGGAACGGGGCAGGGCGGAGTCGGTGGGTCGACGGGAGGAAGGGTGGCGGAGGCCCTCGGCCCGCCATGGCGGGAGGCGGAAGCGGCAACGAAGGACCTCGCGCGGCCATGGCAGGAGGAGGTGGCCGGCGGGAACAGCGGTGCGTCTCGAATCGGCAACGGAGGCTCTCGGTGCAGCCATGGTGGGAGGCGGTGACCGGTGGGAGCAACGACGGAGGCCCTCGGGCACGGCTGGTGGCCAGTGGCGGGAGCGGCGACGCGTCTCGGCGGTGGCGCGGCCATGGCGGCCAGCGGGAGCGGAGGCAGAGAGGGACTAGGGCGGAGGCTTGAGGTAGAAGATGAATAGTGGGGGTAAAGTGGGAATTTTTGAAATATAGTACTCTGCATGTGGGCCCAAATGGTATTTTGGAGTCAATCTGTAATAATAATGGTATATCGGCTATTCGCGAAATTTTAGTGGTATTTTTGGCGAAACAGAGAATAACTGTGGCACAGAAGCCATTAACCCGTATTATTTTGTCCCCCTTGCATATGAAGCTAAAACCCAATCTGAATACATCAAAATACAATCAATACTAATATAATAATTAACATGCTATAAATTCCCAAATCGATCAAAATGCAAGAACTATTCTTCCACCTGCTTAAGCACACGGAGATTGCTCTTCTCCACCTCCCTGGCAAGCTTCTCCAGCCTCCTGAGCATTCCTGCATACATGTCCTCCATCTCCACTGAATGCCCTGCCGCAGAACCCACGACCTCCTCCAGCTTCCCTAGTCCAAACCCGTCCACCATCCCATCCACCGCATTCTGCTCCCCACTGGTGCGCGTGTCGCCTACGGTCGACGGCGAGGGATACGGGAGCGGTAGCCAGGGCATCGTAGACCCGGGGACAAAGGAGTGGTACTGATCCCGGAAGCAGGGTCCGACGTTGGCGACGTCGAGCGAGACTGGGACGAGGCGGGGACTGATTAGGAGGAAGGCGCGGTGGTCGCAAGAGTGGGTGGAGAGGTTGGCAGAGGAGGGGGAGACGAGGAGGAAAAGGATGGGGTGTGTGGGGGCAAGGGCTTTGGAGAGGGAGTGGGCGAGGGAGATGTTAGCACTCAATTTTGGGGGATAGGATTGACGCAATTTTATTCTGGTGCGCCTCCAGCCAGCCAGCCGCCGCCAAGTTCTTCGCCAACCGAATAGGAGGTACTGTAGCACATTATATACATACGCACGAACCCACGCCAGAGACTCAATTACACGGCCCATTCTGGCCCACAGTATCGGACGTTAGCCTTCTTCTCGCGCGCCACTCGCTTCCCGCCCACCACCTTGTTCTGTAGCTCGTCCGGCAACGGCAGCAGTGCCGGGTTGCTGACAATCGCCCCTTCTTGAGAATTGGCTTGCCCCCAAGCCAAGACTTGCGGATGATGTTGTTGTAATTCCTCCAAATTCTCCCAGGTTGCTTCAGCAGGCCCCTTGTCCTGCCATTGTACCAGGACTTGTAACTTGGGTTCATCTTGAACTTCTATGGTACGATAGTCCAGGATCTTGCTGGGAACGGATCCATCAGGCAGCCAATTGTTCTTGACATGATTAGACGCTGCGTCCACCGGAGCTCCCCTCAACTGTGACACATGGAAAACAGGATGAATTGTACTGTTATCCGGTAACTTCAACTTGTATGCCACCGATCCAAACCTTGCTAGAATCAAGAATGGACCAAAATATTTGAATGCCAGCTTATGGTTTGTTCTGCGTTGTACAAAAGATTGGACATAGGGCTGCAGCTTGACATAGACCCAATCTCCTTCCTTAAATTGCCGGAAACTTCTCTTCTTATCAGCTTGATCTTTCATTTGTTGCTGGGCGCGGTGGAGGTGCTGCTTCAACACTTGGTTGACAACTCGGCGTTCTTCGATCCATGTAATCAAATCAGGAACTGTGCACGATTTGGAATCAATACCAAAATGCCGGGGCGGGTGGCCATACAGGGCTTCAAATGGTGTCATTTGTAAGGAAGAATGTGGGCTGGTGTTGTACCAAAATTCAGCCAGGTATAGCCACTTCATCCACTTCACAGGACAAGCATGAGTAAAACACCGCAGGTAAATCTCTAGGCACTGGTTTACTCGCTCAGTTTGGCCATCAGTTTGAGGGTGGTAAGCAGTGCTGAGATGGAGTTTCGTACCTGATTGTTCAAATAGTTGCTGCCAAAACTGGCTGGTGAAGATTCGGTCCCTATCCGAAATGATAGCCCTAGGAAGACCATGTAACTTATACACCTCCCGCATATATGCCTTGACGACTTCGCGAACAGTGAAAGGATGTCGCAATGGAATAAAATGGCCATACTTGGAGAACTTGTCAACCACCACCAAGATGCAATTGTATCCTTCCGATATAGGCAACCCTTCAATAAAGTCCAAGGTCACTAGTTGCCATGCCCCTTCAGGAATTTCCAGCGGCTGCAATAATCCAGGGTACTTGACTCGCTCTGGCTTGGCTTGCAAACAGATGGTGCATCTCTTAAGTTGTTCCTGGATTGTCCCCTTCATTCCCTTCCAAGCGAACAACTTCCTGATTTTATGATAAGTAGCTGGGAACCCGGAGTGTCCTCCAATGGGACTACTATGAAGACTATCAACAAGTTTCTGTTGCAACAGTGGGTTATGGCCAATCCATATGCGCCCCTTGTATCGCAATAGCCCATTTTTCAAAGTAAATTCAGGCTTCTCATTTGGATTAATGGCAACTTCAGAGAGGATCTGTTTGGTGTAGGGGTCCATTAAGTATCCTTGTATTACTTCTTCCAGCCACATCGGTTGGCAACTGGTTGTCATAGCAAATTCAGCTTCCAATCGGACTTCCTTGCGTGACAATGCATCAGCTGCTCTATTGCAACTTCCCTTTTTATAACATAGTTTGTATTGCAGGCCTACCAGTTTGGTAAAAGCCTTCAGTTGCAGTGGAGTAGTCAACTTCTGATCGGACAGATGAATCAGGCTGCGGTGATCTGTATATATTAGGAATTCTCCATGTTGCAGGTAAGATCTCCAATGATCAATGGCAAGTAGTATTGCTAAACACTCCTTTTCATATGTTGAAAGTCCCTTGGTCCGTTGGTTTAAAGCCCGGCTAACATAAGCAATTGGATGTCCGTCCTGAGATAATACTGCCCCAATACCCACATCACTGGCATCAGTCTCTAATACAAATTGCTTAGCAAAGTTTGGTAAGGACAGTACTGGAGCCGACACTAGGGCCTGTTTTAAGGATAAGAAAGCTGCTTCAGCTGCGGGGTTCCATTTGAATTCCATTCCCTTACTCAACATGTTGGTCAGGGGTTTGCTGATTACTCCAAAGTTCCGAACAAATTTTCTATAGTATCCGGCCAAACCAAGGAATCCCCGTAAATTCTTCACATTTTCGGGTCGTGACCAATTAATAACATCTTGCACCTTGGACGGGTCAGTTGTTACCCCTTCAGAACTGATTACATATCCCAGATAGGTCAGACTTGTCTGACCAAAAGAACACTTGCTCAGTTTTATCTTCCATTGGCCTCCATGTAACAGTTCCAGAACTCTTCTAAGATGTTGTACATGGGAAGGAAGGTCCGGGCTATAGACTAATATATCATCAAAGAACACCAATGCAAACTTCCTCAGAACTGGAGCTAGAGTATGGTTCATGGCTCCCTGGAATGTCCCCGGTGCTCCTGTTAACCCAAAGGACATCACTCGATATTCATAATGACCAGTGTGTGTTTGGAAGGCCGTTTTTGGTTCCTCTCCTTCAACCAATCTGATTTGATGATATCCCGAACGTAAGTCTAGTTTAGAAAAGAACTTGGAGCCATGTAATTCATCCAACAACTCATCAATAACTGGTAATGGGTACTTGCCCTTTACAGTTATAGAATTCAGCCGTCTGTAATCAATAACCATCCTCCAGGTTCCATCCTTCTTTTTGACAAGCAGTGCCGGAGAAGAGAAGGCACTGTTGCTATGCTGTATTACACCTGACTGAAGCATTTCCTTGACTTGCCTTTCGATTTCGTCCTTCTGTGCGGGGTTATATCGGTAGGGTCGAATATTGACAGGCTGAGCTCCCTCAATCAATGGAATACGGTGATCACAGTACCTTCTCGGAGGCAATTCCGTAGGCTCTGCAAAGAGTTCTTCAAATTCAGTGATTACCTTCTGAAGTTCTGATGGAACTGTTCCTTCGCCATCCTCCTTGCTAACACAAAGACTGACAGCACACCATAGGGATTCCTGTTGTTGCAGTTGTAACACTTGGTTCTGGGTGATGCAGCTGCAGGAACCCAACTTTGGAAGGATTCCCTGTATTCTGAATAGTTGTCCTTGGTACAATATTTCGAGCCATTTACTGTTCCAATCAATTTTCATGGGGCTAAACTGTTGTAGCCAATCCATGCCCAATATAGCATCATAGCTACCAAGTGAAATTAGGCGAAAATCAGTCACGAAAGGTTTTCCCTGCAGCCACCACTTGCAACTCCTCAACACCTTGGAACAGTGCAGGTAACCACCATCAGCAATCCTAACAGGAATTTCTTGTAACAGATTACATACCCCTTCCAATTTTGCCCCCATCTGGTCAGCAACGAAAGAATGGGTGCTACCCGAATCAACAAGCATTAAGGCCTCCACTCCTTGTATCCACCCTCTGACTCGTATAGTTTGAACAGATTCCACTCCTTGCCATGCCTGTTGAGATATTGCCATGAGTGCTTCTTCCAGATGTTCAGATTTAGTGTCAGAATCTTCTCCTTCAATAGAGTCACACTGTACTGCCTTCAGTAATTCTTCCACCACATGTAACTGTATAGAGTTAGCACATACATGATCCTTGGACCATCGTTCTCCACAGACAAAACATAAGCCCTTAGATTTCCGGTACTCCCTTAAGGCAGAAACCCTATCACTTCGGCCAGCAAATTCAGTTCGAGGAGAGGACTTGGTTGGTTCCGATGCATGTCTGTTATCAAATCTCACGTTGCTCTGCCCCTTGTGTTGTGATTGCAAGTGCGTAGGTATGTTTCTGGTATAACTCTTAGATGCACTGTTTCTTGGAGTTTCAAACTTCCTAGACCCTTCGACCGCCTCTTCTTGTAGAAATGCTAAGGTACAAGCAGCATCCAAATCAGGAGGTCTTTGCATCATTACAGCTGAACAGATTTCATCCTTGAGCCCTTCTATAAACTTGGTGACAAAATAAACTTCACTCAATGTACTGTCATAGACCAACATGTGATGCATTAAGCCATCAAACCTTTCCACATACTCAGATATCGAACCTTCCTGGGAGATATGAATCCATTTCCGAATCAGAGTCTGGTGCTTATCTCTACTGAACCTTGCACACACTCGCTCACATAGGGACTCCCATGAAATTCCCACCAGTTGTGTCCTGATCGACTGCAGCCAGAAAGCAGCATTCCCCACAAAACTCAATGTAGCCAACTTAACCCAATTTCCCGGATGAACACCATAGGTCTCAAAATAGGTTTCACAATTACTCTTCCACATCTGTGGGCTGTCTCCATCGAACTGGGGGCAGGACATGGCAGGTAATCCCCCCACTCCGTAAATACTCTGGCCTGAATACAATGGAGTCTCTATTCCCAACTGGCCAGGCACAAATGCAGAGCGAAACTGGTGATTACTAGCAGGACTCGGGTAAAATGTTACCTCAGTTTTCTCCCCTTCCTCGGTGTTCCTCCTGCTAAACTCCAAACCAAATGCCTTATCCTCGTCCGGATCTCTGGGTTCTCCCGTCCTTTCCACCTTGATCTGCAACTTAGCCACCGTAACTTGTAGACTTTCAATCTTCCTTTCCACCTCCGAATTCCAGGATGCCATGGTATTCTTGATGGAATGCAGCTCCGTGTACATCTTCTGTTCTGATTCCGCCCTCCGCATCTCTGATTCCTCCAACCGCCTAAGCATGAGATCCATCTTGCTCTCATTCTCCATGATCTGTGCGGCCTGTTTTGTGAGGTACCTTGGCTTCTCCAGCTTTCCAGAACTCGTCGATCCACTCCGAACTCGGCAGACCCGATTGAGGGATTTCCTTACAGCTCCTGTGGTTGCCCACAAGTGCTAGCCCCAACGAGGATTTTACAGCCTAGCCAAGAGATGGAGGATCGATTCTGCTCTGATACCAGATTGTTAGCACTCAATTTTGGGGGATAGGATTGACGCAATTTTATTCTGGTGCGCCTCCAGCCAGCCAGCCGCCGCCAAGTTCTTCGCCAACCGAATAGGAGGTACTGTAGCACATTATATACATACGCACGAACCCACGCCAGAGACTCAATTACACGGCCCATTCTGGCCCACAGTATCGGACGTTAGCCTTCTTCTCGCGCGCCACTCGCTTCCCGCCCACCACCTTGTTCTGTAGCTCGTCCGGCAACGGCAGCAGTGCCGGGTTGCTGACAGGAGAGCTCTCGCATGGAAGGGCGGAGAACCGTGGGGCCGGGGGCGGAGCGCTGGAATCGGCCGAGGGGGGTCACAGAGGGAGGAGGGGTGAGCGACGGAGGAATGGCCATAGATGGAGGACAAAGAGGAGGCCGTTGCAGTCGCCGGTGGCTATGACGCAGCGCTGGAGGAGCGCGGTAGAGCGTCTGAAGCAAATGCTCTATACTATTCCTTATAGTTAAATTTAAAATATTTGCTCTAAAAATCACCCCCCACAGATTTCCTATTTCATTTCCTACTCTATCTCATTCTCTACTCCTCTCTCTTCATCTCTCAAATCTGGGAAATCTCTCTCCTCCCCCTATCCATGCCACGACAGCAGCACCGGGAGAAAGAAAGAAGAAAAAAATAAAAAATAAAAGAGAAAAAAGAAAATAGAAAAATAAAAGAAAAAATTATTTTCTTTATGTTTTTTAAGATGTTTTTGAGATCAACTATTTAGACTAATTATAGGATATTTATTTATTCATGAAAAAAATAAAAATTCACAACGAAAATATAGTTGTTGAAAATATAACCATTGTAATTTTTACCGTTGAATGATAATAAAAAATCTATCAATTGTCAACAACAATAATGATCATACATAATAGTATATGTGTTAGAGATATAGTCGTTAAAAATATAGTCGTTAGAATTTTTAACGTTAGATAATAATAAAATAGAGGATTAAAAAATATAGGAAATGAGTTTTAGGGAAGCTGCTGGAGACCAAAACTGTATAGGGATGAAATCTTTTAGAGTTATATGTAAACTGCTGGAGATGTCTTGCCATCGGCAGTGGCTTCCAAAATGGAGACAGGGCCATTAGCAGCAATGAGCACACAGCCAGCATGTACATCCCCTAACTCTTATGCCTTAATTTTTTTAAATAATTTTTTTTTTCAAATTTCAAATTTGATACGGTAAATTTTAAAATTTGTAAAAATAGGTTTTTTTATTACTTGGTATAGTGATCTAGATCAATCAATCCTAAATCGACACTTAATTTATCGATAAACCGATCAACCTAGATTGTTTTACTTAAAAAAGAACACGCCTAGCTTCTTCCCAATAAAAACAATAGAAAATATTGAGTTGTATTCTAACAATAAAATTTATAATTATTAATAAGAGTGTTTTGTCATATAGTCTAGATGCACGAAGAAATATATACACGACGGAAATATCTTACGACCAGGCAACATATAATGCATGCAGAATTACATATTCTCTCTAGTGCAGTATCATCGGTGCGATTCTTTTATTGCAATATAAACAACAGCTCTACGGTCAACGGCTCATCTTGGCTCCAGCTCCGAGAGCGACACCTCGTTCGGCGACGCTACTGCTCTTGGCTTGCGGCTGCCGGTGGACTGAAACCCGCTCCGAGACGACCCGGGGTAGTACAGACTGTCCGTGTCGCCGTCTTCCACCTCCGGGATGCAGAACGTCGGCCTCGACGGAGCCTGGACGGAGACCGTGTTGCTGCCGAGCATCACGTTCACCGCCGACATCGTCGGCCTGTCTGCAGGCTTGTCCTGGACGCACAGCAGGCCGATGTTCACCAGCTTCAGCATCTGGTCGTCAAGAAAACGTTGGCTGCCCAACGACGGATGCAGCAGCTCCTCGATCGTCCCCGTTGTCCAGTGCTCCCAGACCTGAATTCAGGATGATGTTTCAGCTAGGGAGATGGTCTTGGTATCATGTCTAATTAGCTATTAGAGCTCTACTAATTAGGTTATGATGATGAGGAAGAACTGAGAACTCACAAGGCTCAATAAGAAGTCGACGGATTGCTCTGAGTTGGTGGAGCTACTGTTCCTCCTTCCTGTGACAATCTCTAACATCATAACACCAAAACTGAACACATCCGACTTGACTGAATACTGCCCACGCATGGCGTATTCCGGTGCCATGTATCCACTGCAAAAAGCGGAGATCTTGTCATGAACCTGTATATACTAATACTACCCTGCCAATACGGTGGAAATGCAGGCCATAAATACACTTACTATGTTCCAGCAATGTGGCTGGTGACTTCTTGCGTCTGATCCCACCCAAACAGTTTCGCTAACCCAAAGTCTGAAATCTTAGGGTTGTAGTCGAAGTCCAGAAGCACGTTGCTTGGCTTGAGGTCCCGATGAACCACTCTCAGTTGGGAATCCTCGTGGAGATATTGCAAGCCTCGAGCAACTCCGTTTACAATCTTGAGCCTCTTTCCCGAATCAAGCTCTTTGTTTTTCTCGGAATCTGTGATCGAAACAAGAAAAAAAATCAGCACCAGTGAATCTACAGCGAGAATGTTCGGTTATGTCAATGAGAGAACTGTACCGAAAATAACGGTGTCGAGGCTCTTGTTTGGCATGTACTCGTACACCAGTAGTTTCTCATCTTCTTCCAGGCAAACACCGACGAGGCTCACAAGGTTCTTGTGCCGAAGCTTGGCAACTAAAACTAGCTCAGTTTTTAGCTCTTCTATGCCTTGTCCGGAGCTTTGTGACAGCCTCTTCACTGCTATTTCTCGACCTTGAGGAAGAACTCCCTGTGCAATTGACCATAAACATTTTAAGTTTTCATTATCTAAAACATAAACAGAGGTACATTACATTATAGGGTGTTTGATTGTTACCTTGTAAACCGCACCAAACCCACCTTCACCAAGTTTGTTTCTTTCAGCGAAGTTGTCTGTTGCTTCCCGTAGCGTCGATAGGTCGATGAGGAGCGAGTCGATACTTTGAATGTCTTCTGGATTAGTTGAGGCTGAACCGAATGCTTTGTTCCCTGGTTAATTTTAGGAGATAACGAGCTTCACTAAATCAACTACTCATTGATTTCTTATATAGTTGGTAATGCTAAAACAACTTGTATAAGTAATTTGGAATAATAATCAGATTTTGGTAGCCGGTGACCATCCCCAGCTCGAAGGCTAACCGGACTCTCTAAAGGCTTTATTTGGATTTTGGAACATGAATTTTGTTTTAAATAAAAAATACCACAATTCTCATTGGATCTGAAAAAGGCAACTGCAATACTGCAAGAGAACTTACTACGTGGCACTGATGAAGCCTTTGTTGATGTTCTTCTCCTTCTCAAAAAACAAAAGCATGTCAGTCCAAGGAGGGCTAATATTGCTGCAGCAATAGGCAGAGTAATGGCCAAGACCCGTCCTGCTTTATGCCTTGTTCTTCCTGCAAACAAATCAAGCATTTGAATTTCAGATGGAACGCTTCTTAAATTAGAATTTCAAGCAAATGAAAATATCGCATATTTGTCTCCATGAGAACTTATACGCAGTGTCCATGAGAACAGCAAGAAGTGGAGGCAGGAATTTTGCCGTTGATTTGATGGTGAGTAAACTGGACTGAGATCATGTGATTTCTGATTGAGCATCTCACCTTCTGTGATCTCCGGTGGCGACGGTGACGTCGGTGAGAGCGGCGGTCCCGGCAACTGCAACAGCGGGCGGCCAGAGAAGAACGAATACGCCTCAAACCGGAAGTTGCACCGCACGGCGAAGACTCTCCCGCCCGGCTTGCCGACAAAATACTTAGGTGTCATCCTCCTAATTATGTCCCCGAGGCAGCTCCGGCAGTCGGCTTCCGACATGTCCGGCGTGCACTGAGCCAGAGAGAAAATCTTGGGATAAGTCTCGTCGGACGTTGCCTCCTCTCCCGTGCCGAACCGCCTGACCGAGTCCGCCGCTGCGTAGTCGGCGGTGGCGTTGACGAGCCGGCCGGAGGCGGCGTCGAACGCCGCCGTAGCGGCTCCCGCGCTGACGTTGTTGTAGTTCCAGGCGACGAACATACCCCTGTTGTCGGTGACGTTGGACAGGAAGTCGTGGTTGGAGAAGCGCAGGATGCAGGGGTCGTCGTACATGGTTGCTTCCATGTTGAACGCGCAGAGCTGCTGCGCGTTCTGGAAGGCGTTGGCGACGCATGCGGCGCAGGAGGAGGCGTTGGTGTCGCCGCGGCAGAGCGCGAGGGCGTACACCACGTCGGGCGCCGTGCCGGCGGCGGCCTTAGCGAAGAGGACGGGGGAAGCGGAGGCGTTCCTGGGGAGGGTGCCGGCGAGCACACGTATGTTGGCCTGGTACGTGCTGCCCTGCGTGTAGTTGCCGGCGGCAGGGTTGCACAGCGGCCACGGCAGCGGCTGCGCTTCCGCGAGCGGCGCCTGGAGCAACGCGAGGAGGAGCAGGGCAACTGCGGCGGTGAAGTCGGAGCACAGAGTAACATGTCCTCGCCTCCTCGGCATCGCATAGCCAACGCTACCGTCACCGTCTTCGCCATGGCGGAGAGGTTGCTGTTGCAGAGCGCGCGTTCAATCGGATGATGGGTTATCCCAGTTTATCAAAAGTTGCTGATTTCAGATCCGTGGAAAAATAAACAAAAAAGATTATGTTCCTAGTCGCTAGGGTTGACTGACTCAGTGTGAGCGCCATCAAGCTCTTTTGACAACAAAAAAACTACCAAAACTAAGAGCAACTCTGATATAATTTCTAAAATTAAGCTCTCTATAACTTATTTTAGAGATTCCTTTCTATTAATTGAGCACTAAAAATCTTCACCTCTCCAATCTCTAAACTTAAATCCATATATTAAAAATTAGATTCACGTAAATAAATTTTCACTTGTTTTTCAACAATAGATACATTGATCTATTGAATTGTCATCATTTTCTCGCACTAAATATTTTGAGCTTGTCCAATCCAATGGACTAAGTTTTTCTTCTATGTAGAACTAGCGCGAGAAAAAAATTGGCAACCAAAATTGTTTCCTACGAGTAAAGAGCAAGATGCTCTAGTTTTGAGATCCTAAAATTTTAGGATTTATATTAAGATTTTATCGGAGATTATTTTTATAGAAAAATCCAAAATTTATGAATAAGAAGATAATTGATAACATATTAGAGTTACTAACGAAAGGAAAGGAAAGACGTCGAGATCACGGAAGAAGGAAAACAAAGCAGAAAATATCAGGTTCAGGGCACTACTGTTGTGAGTTTGAATTGAATTGGTCAAGTGACAAGTCTCCTACGCTCCTACAGAGATGGATTGATAAGTATTGACGGCTGACGCTGACGGGACAGGCGGCTATCAAACGCAGAAAGGTGGAGTAAGGTGGTGTTGTTCAGTGCTAAAGTTTAGTCCTGTCTTATATCAGATATTTAAATATCAATTTTAAAAATTAAATTTGAATTGATTATAAAATAATTACAAAATTAGAAGATTATTTACTAAACAATTTTTTTAAGCCTGATTATTTCATGATTAGTAAATGTTTACTGTAACACCATATTGTTAAATCATGGCGTAATTAGACATTCGTCACACGAATAATCCACCGATTATGAAATGGAGTTTATAAATAGTCTACATTTAATACTCCAAAATAGCATACAAATATTCGATGCGACGGAACAAAATTTAGGACTAAAGAATCGAAGGGGGGCTAATATGAATGCAAATATATCTTTACTAAGGGTGTTTGGATCTCGGTCGCTAAATTTTAGCCCGTGTCACATTAGATGTTTTGACATTAATTTAAAGGACTAAACGTGAACTAATTATAAAAATAATTACAGAATCGAAGACTAAATCGCGAGACAATTTTTTTAAGCATAATTAATCAATGATTAGCAAATGTTTACTGTAGCATCACATTGTCAAATCATTATGTAATTAGACTCATTAGATTCGTCTCGTGAATAATCCTCCGATTATGAATGAGTTTTGTAAATAGTCTACATTTAATACTCTAAAATAATATTTAAACATTGGATGTGACAGGGGCTAACATTTTAGCCCCGATCCAAACACCCCCTAATTATATAATCCATATCATATCGTAGTATATAAAAGTTTTGGAAATTAGAATATAATCCTTTCATTTCACAATATTGTAAGATTGAATATCATATTTTTATTACCATTTATGTTTAAAATTTAAAAGTACAGGTAGATTTGATTACTTATTTCTTTAGAACTACCTAATTATTCACTCATTATTTTTAACACGCATGATTAAGGGGGTGTCCGGGGATAAATTTTAACCCGGTCATATCAAATGTTTAAATATTATTTTGAAGTATTAAATATAAGCTATTTATAAAACTCATTCATAATTGGTGAATTATTCGTGAGACGAATCTAATAAACCTAATTACCACATTTTTTATTGTTAATTTTGGTACCTCTTGGTACCTCATGTGTCAGGAGATACCAAAATTAACACTAAAAAATATAGTACTTTATAATATCTTCTTAAGTACCGTAAAATTTCTCTTACTTTTAAGCTATATCCACCTTCGTATCTACTTTTGAATGTAAAAAATAAGCATCTCAAAAATAAGGAGCTCTCAAATTAAAAGTAGAGACCTTAGTTAGATGTCAATACAAGTTTAGCTTATGACATGTTTGGAAGTTCTCGGCTCGGCCAAACATAGGGACCGTGATTTGAGATCCAATCTCAATTTTATCCTTTTTAGTAATTACATAGAAATCCAAGCATACTCATACGAGAAATCCAAGCAGCGTCCAGCGTCTTGCGTGATCCGGCTCCCTCAGATTTTTCTATGCAACCGCTCTCTCTGCGTCGGCTCCTCACGCGCTCTGTTTCGGCTTCCTTCTTCCCTCACTTGCTAGTGGCTACCCGACATCATAAATCACAGGGAGAAGAGAATACAAGGCCGTAGGAAGAAGACAACACTCCAACCGTTAGATTTCAATCCAACGGACGCTATCGGGTGAATGTGATTTTCAACTTTCAACGAGCGTATGCGCCAGTCTCTCCACTTCTCCAGTCAGACGCTCGGGCCCCACCTTCGATTCATAGCCTGATAGTTGGTAGTTGGTACCCTCCCGGGGACGAGTTGCGGCGACCACAATGGGCACGGCTCGTCGCCTCCCTTCCTACCTCACCGGCGTTGCCGTAACCCTCCTCCTCGCCGTCCTCCACGCGCCCCTCACCGCCGGAGAAGACGAACCTCCACCATGGTACTTGTGCGGGGCTCCAGGCGAATCCGGCAACTTCTACCCTGAGAACAGCACGTACCAGGCCAACATCAATCGCATCTCCACCACCCTCCCCAACAACGCCTCTTCCTCTCCGGTCCTCTACGCCATGGACAGCGTCGGAGAGGTCCCGGACAAAGTCTACGGCCTCGCGCTCTGCCGCGGCGACGCCAACGCCTCCGCCTGCGAGAGCTGCGTCGCCACGGCCTTCCGTGACGCGCCGCGGCGGTGCCCGCTCTTCAAGGACGTCCTCATCTTCTACGACCTCTGCCAGCTCCGCTACTCCAACCGGAATTTCTTCGTCGACGACGACTATTTCGTGACCACGTACACCCTCCAGCGCTCTCAGCTCGTGAGCACGCCGGCGGTGGCAGCCTTCGACGCGGCCGTCGGCCTGCTCGTGAACGCCACCGCGGACTACACGGTGGAGAACTCGTCCAGGAGGTACGGCACGGGAGAAGAGGGCTTCGATAGGAGCAACCCCAAGATCTACGCGCTGTCCCAGTGCACGCCGAACACGACGGCGGACGTCTGCCGGACCTGCCTTAGTGTCATAATCGGGCAGCTGCACAAGGAATTCAGCGGGAGGACGGGAGGGGGGATTTTCGGGGTATGGTGCAACTTCCGGTACGAGGTGCGCCCTTTCTTCTCCGGCCGCCCGCTGCTGCAGCTTCCGGCGTTCGGGGAGACGCCGCCGCCGACCAGACGAGTAGGTGAGCTGAGCCAAACAAACAGAAACCACTTGTTTTGTTGTCAAATCGCCATTACAACATTGACTAGTACAGGCGAATCAAGTCGCGGAAGGGATTTTTTTGGGGTGGGTGGGGTTGAATATATATTTCCACATTTTTTGGTCCAACTTCTACCGAACTCTTCAATTAGCTAAACAACTTTGGTATTTTAAATTTCCTTACAAAATAGACATGCTAATTGTATGCAAACGAAGTTTTCTTGCTCTGATTCTGCCCACAATTCTAACTAGAGCTGCACACTGTCTGAATCGAATAGTAATTATTTGCAGAGAAAACGAGAAATAGAACTGGTGCAGTTCTATCCATTGTGATGTCGACAGTCGCTGCAATACTGCTCATCGCCGTAGCATCCTTTTGTTGTTGGACGAGGAAGCGACCACAAGCACACGTGTTTCTGCCCTGTAAGTCTTCTAAACTATGAAACGGTAGCAAGTCAAGTGATGAATTGGTTTAGTGGCCAGCAGGGAAATGGTGATTTAATACATAACATTGATCTTTGGTTTAATTTCACTATCTTATATCTTAAACACATGCAGCTAGTGTCCCCAGCTTAATTGTAGTGAAATCAAATTTCCTTTTTAATGAATGAAATCAGATTTCATGGTAAGCTCAATCTTCATTTCATCTTTGTGTACTTGTCCCAACAGATTCAACTAGTTCAGATAATATTCAAAGCATCGATTCACTTCTACTCACTCTGTCAACACTACGAGTTGCTACAGAGGATTTTGCTGAAACTAGATTGATTGGCAAAGGAGGATTTGGTATGGTTTATAAGGTACAGAATCACACCACATGTACCTTTGTCATTTAATTTTCGTGGATTACTTAGTGTTTCTACTTGGATAGGGAGTGCTACCTGAAGGTCAAGAAATAGCGGTGAAAAGGCTTTGCAGGAGTTCCAAACAAGGAATAGGAGAGCTGAAAAGTGAGCTAGTTTTGGTTGCTAAGCTTTACCACAAGAATCTTGTAAGGCTCGT
Organism: Zizania palustris; assembly: GCA_019279435.1. Classification (NCBI taxonomy): domain Eukaryota; kingdom Viridiplantae; phylum Streptophyta; class Magnoliopsida; order Poales; family Poaceae; genus Zizania; species Zizania palustris. Next base: position 30,505 of record JAAALK010002131.1, on the reverse strand, counting down.
TGGTGTTTGCTTGGAAGAGCGGGAAAAGATACTTGCCTATGAATATATGCCAAACAGAAGCCTTGACATCATTCTTTTTGGTATGATTTTCTCACTAGTAGTTTTCAAAAGAAATAGAACTCAATAAGGGTAGTTGCAAATGCCACTAGAGCTACTACTTACATTACAACGTTATGGTTTTTCTTGTTTGAATGACAGATACTGAGAAGAACAGGGAGCTAGATTGGGGGAAAAGAATCAAGATTATAAACGGAATTGCTCGAGGCTTGCAATACCTTCACGAAGATTCTCAATTGAAAATAGTTCATCGTGACCTCAAAGCAAGCAACATCCTATTAGACTCTGATTACAACCCTAAGATTTCTGACTTTGGCTTAGCAAAGATATTTGGAGGGGATCAATCAGAAGAAGTCACTCATCGAATTGCTGGAACATAGTAAGTATGATCATGGGCCAATATTTACCAAACAAGGTACCAAAACATAATATCCTGTAATGGTGTAATGTGATGTTTTTATCACAGTGGATACATGGCACCAGAATATGCCATGCGTGGTCAGTATTCAATCAAGTCGGACGTATTTAGTTTCGGTGTTTTGGTGTTAGAGATTGTCACCGGAAGAAGAAATAGTGGCACATATGATAGTGATCATGACGTCGATCTCTTGAACCTTGTGAGTACTTTCAGTATGTTCATGAACTGTACAGTCTACACCGATCAAACTTCTCCGCATAGTACTTGTCATTAACCAATCTGGTGCAGGTTTGGGAGCACTGGACCAGGGGAAATGTCGTAGAGTTGATTGATCCATCTTTGAGCAACCATCCTCCCATCGACCAGATGTTGAAGTGCTTCCACGTCGGGCTGTTGTGTGTCCAGAAAAAGCCTGCAAACAGGCCGAAGATTTCGTCAGTAAACATCATGCTTAGTAGCAGCACTGTTCGTCTGCCTTCTCTATCCAGGCCAGCCTTCTGCATCCAGGAGGATAGTGCCAGTGACAGCTCTAGTCTGCATCTAGAACCATATCCAAGACCAACACCTTCCGGGTGCACTGATGATTTAACAGTGGTGTCTTCGAATGATGCATCGATTACAGAACTTCTGCCGAGATGAATCGATTACAGAAGTTCAAAGTTCAGTGGCAGTCTTGGCAGAACCACTTGAGTCAGTTGTGTACTTTACTTGCAGAAACTAGCTTGAGCAAGTGGTAACGCGTGCATTCATTCGCACAAGCAATCTGTATTATATACTTTGTGATTACTGACCAGTAATTTAAACGATACATGTATAGAAAAATGAAATGATTACAACTTATGTGATTACTGGATTATTGTGCAACTGTAGCCTACTTCCATTATTTATTTTTCTATCCATCTGTATTTCAAAATGGAATTTGCTTAGTGCTGTCAGAATATATAATATTGTCGAGAACCGTATGTCACTTTTGCTTGATCGGAATCAACATTGGATGTCAGTGCGAATTTGTAACTAGAGACATGACCTTTGCCCACATTTTCAGGTTGATCTGGAGAGAGTTTACATAGTTGTCTTGGTGTGTAGACAGTCACAGATAACAAAAAGCAGGCGCTGTTCAGCGAACGGAGAGAGTACTTGGTGAGTTAATCCCTTCAATTCTACACTGTGACCAATTTTTTCAATCATTTTGTAAGTTTCCTTGCTACCTACCAGACAGCTGTGTCACAGTTTCAGAGTAACCACTGGAGCTTCCATCCAAGGAGGGCCAAGAGTTTACACGACTAGCAGTACAAACGACTGTAAAACGAAGGAGGGATAAACCTCTAACCAAAATACTGCAAACAAAATCAGACACGAAAGTGGAAAAAGAGGTTCAACTACAAATCAATCCTATTTGTAAACCTTCATCAGTAATGAGCATAAAACTACATGGCCACCATCTCTAACTATCTGCAGACACCTTTTATTAGATCAGCATCATCTTCACTTCTTTAAAACTGAGTGTAACACCCCAAATTTTCAAAACAATAAAAATATTATTAAATTCAATTTCTTGGAATATATATTTCTGAAAATGCTTTTAATACTCCTTTATACCCTTTTTTGAACTACAACATATAGTAGATGGCTAAATTAAGAGGTGAAACTTTTTGTATATGTTCCTAAGACCAAAACATAATTTTGGGAATTTTTATAGATTTTTACCAAGCATGGAAGTAGCCCTATTATTTAAAATCAATTCCTGGAATTATTTTTAATCAGAAAATATTTTAAAACAATATTGGGCCCTCCCCTTCCCTTCTCTCTCTCCCGGCCGGCCCAGCCCACTCCCAACCGCGCGCGCCTTCTGACCAGTGGAGCCCACCCGTCAGTGACCCCCTCTCCTCTCTTGCGCGCACCCGAGAAGCCGACCCCACCTGTCGGCGCCAATCGTTCCCCCCTCGCGCCCGAGCCCGGCCCCACTCGTCAGTCGCCACCCTCGTTCGCCCGCGCCCGCTGACCAGTGGCCCCCACCTGTCAGCTTCGTCATCAACCTCGCGCCAGGCCCCCCTAATCCCGCCGGCGAGAACTTCGCCTCGGATCCCCTCGCCGGTTCCCCCTTCCGTTAAACCGAGCCCGACATTAACTCCCCCGATGCCCGCCGGTCAATTAAGCACGTTAATGCGCGCGTTTAAGCCCCTGGATCGCCTTCACGCGCACGGTCGCGCCTTCGCCGGTGAGTTAAAGCCCTCCTCGGCTTTCCTTGCATGCGGTGCCCGTTAACCCTCGCCGACGCCACTATTTAAGCACCTGGCCTCCACCGCGTTCTACCCCCACGACCATTCACGGCGAGAACGAACAGAGCGCTCCCCTCTTCGATTTTTAACACCTCACCGCCGCTCCTACTCCAGTCGCCCCTCGCCGTCGCTAGCGACCTCCTCCGCCCTAGCCAACCCCACCGTCATCACCGCAAGGACGTCACCGACCCCGGCCACCCCTCCGCCATCCACGAGCCTCGCCGGAACGCCGTCGCCGACAAGGACCCGAGACCACCTCACCGTCTACCTCGTCGCCGGCCACGCCCCGTCGTCCCCGAACCACCGCCGAGGTACCTTCGTGACCCCCTCATTGCCCTCTTTCCATTTTAGGACCTGGCATCGACCGCCATCGACCGCCGTGGCCGCTGGCCCGCTCGCCGTCGTCGGAGAAGACGACCGGCACGGGTCTAGTACCCGTGCCGTGTCGGATCTAATCCGGGCCGTACGATCTGGATCTAACGGTACCAGTTAAATCCCATGTGCGATTTAATCTGCGCCGTCGGATCTGAGCGAAGGGGTACGTTTTAATCTCGTGCGTTCGTTGGTATTCAAAACCCGCGTTTAATCTCGTGCGTCCACGTGGTACCGGTTCGAACGTTTTAATCCGGGCCGTCCATTATAACTTAAGCACCCCGCCTCGCCCTCGCGCGTCGGATCTGGATCCGACGGTCCAGATCGACCCGGCGCACGCGCATAGTGCGCGGGTTCACCGTGGGCCTGGCTCACCGTGGACACGAGGGGTTTAAGAATTGAAAATGATTTTCAGAAATACTTTTAAACTTGTAAAATTCATATCTGGCGCATTTGAACTCTAAAAATTGCCATTCCAATTTTAGAAAATTCATAATATTATTCTCTACATGTTTATGCAATAAAAACAGTAGGCTTACTTTGATTTTTCATGTTTATTTAAATAAGTATTCAAATGCCCTATAATTAAAATATGAATTCAAACATTTAAACTTCAGAAAAAATTTATATTAATTCTTTTCTGTCCATGTACTAAAAGCCCTTAAAATGACATGAACTTTTCAACTTAAATCTATTAGAAACCTTAATATGACACTATTCACATTTAGACCCCTCTTTCAAAAAGGTTCAACTTTTCATTTTTCCTTTAAAATTTATTATGAAATAAAATTCAGAACCTTAACAAACAAACTCATTTTAATCAAACCAACTTTGACCTATTTGCCTATCATGTAATGTTATATTATTTGATTGAATATTGTGTTCATTTTATTTTACTTTACTATATCAAAAAGACTACGACGCCGCCGAGGAGCCGGAGTACTTCCCCGAAGTCCCTCCCTCGCCTTTTGCTGAACAAGGCAAGTCACCAAACCAATCTTTTGAGCATATTGAACCCATGTTTGATTAAACTATCGCTAAAACACATAGGTTATATATGCATTAGTCAAATGAACCCTTACAATATATTTATTTAGGATCCCCCGACCTTGATGTGCAACCCAAGCCATGCTCTCTAGCCTAAACTCCTTGTCACCATATGATACATGTTATTAGCTAGTGTCCAATGTATCGACACGATCGCTATAGGATAAAAATGAGTCGTAGTACTTGGTTCTACTATATGATCCCCATGGTTTCTTATCTATGGAATTCTGTCGGTGTTGGAGTTGTGGTTGTGAGTGAATGCATGGTGGGTTCCGGGTGCAAGCTAGGGAATTGGTCGGTAGCACCCGGGGCACTATAAGGACCGGTCTGAGGGATCCATTGCAATACACTTCCGTACTAACCACAAGTCTAGTGGGTAAGTCCTAACTAAGATATGGGTTGTTCCAAACCGAGGCCACCATTTGGAGATGGGTCAAGTTGCACCTGCGGGTGACTTGTACCAATGTGGCGCAAAAGAGGGTGCGACGTTAGCCGGGATGCGGCCCGGCGCGCCGGCGAAACCTAGAGCGGGTGGTTATCGCTTGGAACATCTCATGCTGAGGTTTTGGCACGAGTTCCCGTGGTATGGGTCATCTCGTTTGGGATGAGTGCGTGCCTTGTGGGTACAGTAGTACACCTCTGATCAGAGTCTTAAATCTTTTCGAAAAGCCGAGCCCACGGTCAAGGGCGGGTTGCGTGACATCCCACAGTTAGTTTACTTTGAATATGTATGTGCATGATGATTTGACATGTAAGGACTGTTGTGCGAGGAGGTAGAACGTACTCCTCGAGTTAGATGGTGATGTTGATATACATGTTTACTTTTCCGTACCATAAAATGTGATTACATTAAATGCAATACTTGTAAATGTACTTTTCCGCACTTTGAGCCATTACCCTTCCTTGTTTATTACCCTGCATTACTATTTGCATTTGCGGTGGCTTGTTGAGTACTTTTTGTACTCATACCCGTTGGACCCCACAGAGGATGCTTACTATGATGACGGTCTGGAGTAGCCACCCAGTCGAGGAGAAAAATCCTGAAGAAGAAGTTCGTCATGCCGCCGTTTGATTATTTTATTACTGTTTTTACTAAGACTTTGATGTAATAAATATGGTCTGCGTACCATGGATATTGTCGTATGTACGATTGTCGCATGATGAACCTCTTGTATTATTGTTTTTCTATGGAAATTCAATAATGTTCCGATTTGTTAAATCGGGGCGCTACACTGAGCCCAGAGTCTGAGCCAGTGTATTCCTCTAAAACATACCTGCAAATATGTTAACATAAAGGTTTTATCAAAAACCAGATTATTCCTGCTTATCCAAATAGCCCAACAAAGTACTGAGACACCTGTAATGACAAGAAGGTTAGTTTTTGAGTCCACCCTTGTCGGCCGGCTTTCAAAAACATGTTTCACAGATCTCGGTGACTTCATACCAAAACATATAGATAACAACCGCCACATGTTGCTAGCAAAATGACATTAAATAATGAGAAACCAAGGGTGGTTTCGGTGTATGTGATGAGTGATTGACAGGATTATTTACCCTCTGTTCGAAGGGTACCTCCGAAGGGGCTTCGGAGGTGGTACCTCCGAAGGTGTTCGGAGGTGTTTCACCGGAGTATGTTCGGTGTGTGTTTGCTGCAGCTGTTGCAGCGGAGTGTACCTGTCGGAGGGGTCCGACAGTACACAATGACAGGGTTCGTACCGTAGGCTTCGGTACTTTGGGCGGTACACCGGAGTGTGTGCCGGAGGTTGATAACCCGGAGAGGTCTCCGGAGTACTGGATACACTTGTTTGCTTGTCGGTGGTGCGCAGGGACTTCGGAGGCGACGGACAGGGTTCGAGCCGGGTGAACCTGGGTCAAGCGGGAGGCTTGATGCCAGGGGAGCGGGGAGCTCCGTCACGGTGGCTGCGAAGGTGGTCCGGGTCGGTCCTCGGGTCGAGGCGTGCCAGGTGAAGGCAGAGAGTGAGGAGCGTGGCTCCGGCTGAAGGTACTCCGAGACAAAGTCCTCGGAGGTGAGGCACTTCGAAGGTACTCCGAATGGAGTGACTTCGGAGTTGGTGGATCAAGTCCTCTGCGGAGGCAAGATGTTCGAAGTGTGCTCCGGAGGGAGACACTCGAAGGTTACCCGACGAAGGTCTCAGAAGTCGAGGCGCATCGAAGGCATGGTCCGGGTGAGGCTCGTCGAGGAATGTGCTCGGAGTGAGACACTGCGACGAAGTGCTCATGGAATGCTTCATGCGGAGGCCTTGGACGAAGGAGGGACTTCGAAGGGTGGTACTCTGAAGGTGGGGCTTCGGAGTGTGAAGGACTTCGGAGCGAGGCTAGCTCCGGAGTGAGGTTGACTTGTGGTGCTTCGGCCATGCATGGCTTCGGTACACGGACGGACGGTGTTCGAGCTGGGAGTAGCTGCGAAGCCGTGGTGGTCCACTCCGGAGGTGGTGGTGCGAAGGCCCAAGGGCTTTGACGGCTTCGGCTCAAAACCGTCACTGTATCGAAGGACTTCTTCGGCGGAGCGAAGGCCAACAGGCTGCAGGCTTCTCGCCGAAGCTACCGCACCCTCCGGTGCGAAGGGAGGTTCCAGAAGTCAACACTGTAAAGGCTGACACTGTCTGTTCTGAAAAAGGCTGACACTGTCCCCTCTGCAGCTGACAGAGAAGCCTCCAAAATAAAGGTGGACTACCTTTTGTACCCCTTAGTTCTGTAGAGACAAATCTGTTGTAAACCCTAGGGGTAAAGTAGTCACTTCCTTAGGATGAATCCATGGGCTATAAATATGGGGGCTCGGTAGGTAACATTCAACACTTTTTGAACATTTACTGTTGAGCTCCTGTAGACAGACCTCGCTGTATTCATTCTGAGTTCAATTTATTTCAGTGTTCCTTGTTCAAGCGGCGAAGCCCTGCTTCTGTGTGCTTTTGCTTGAACTCGCGTTGCATACCTCGCTAGTCTTTAGCTCACCGAAGCCTTTCTTGGCGAAGGGTGTTTTTCTCGCGAAGTGTGCTTTTCAGTGTGCTGTCGCTCTGTTTAACACGAGGCAAGACCTCGCTGATTACTAGCGAAGCCCTGGTTGTTTCCCGTTTTGCTTCTTGTGTCGAAGCCCTTAGCGTAGTCCGCTTTGTGTGCGTGTAGACCTTCGCGTACGAAGCCCAGCACCAGTTGCTGTCGCCAAGTACTTGGTCGAAGTCCTCAGAGGGCTGTCCACTCTTGCGAAGGGTAAAGTGTGAAGCCTGCTCGAAGCACCTCGTGTGCGGGGCCTGCACTGACTTAGCAGAGTAGATTTTCAAGGGTTGTTTGTGGAGCGAAGTCTTCTTGGCTTCGAACTTTTGCTCCTGCGAAGCCTGTGTTCGGAGCTTTCGAAGTACCTCCGAACCAGACCTTCGAAGGTAGTGTTCGAAGCCTGTTCCGCAGAAGACAGAACAGAACCGAAGGCTAAGTTTTTAGCCCGAAATTTTAAAAGCTCCCATTCACCCCCCCTCTGGTCGCCGTTTCCGGTCCAACAATTGGTATCAGAGCAGGTTAAGATCACCAGTTGACCTTAACCGGTTTTGTGATCTGTTGGCGACATGGATAGAGGCAGTAAAATTCCTCTGTTCGTTGGGACAGATTTTGCATACTGGAAGGTGCGCATGGAGGCTTACTTGTTAAGCCAAGGAAATGCAATTTGGGAGATTGTGGACTCACAATACTCCATCCCTGATACCCGCACCACTCAAACCGAAAAAGATCAGTACATTGCCAACTCGAAGGCAAGGAACATACTGTTCATTGGTCTGAGTCGGAGTGAGTTTGATAGGGTGCAGCACCGTAGGACTGCTAGGGAGATTTGGACAACACTCACTGTCTTTCATGAGGGCTCTGCTCAGATTAAGGCCAGGCGCCAAAGCACCTACAATCAACAGTATCAGCTGTTTGTGCAGGCACCTGGTGAATCTGTAGATGCCATGTTTTCTCGTTTTGACGCGATAGTGAGTAACTTGCGATCCAACGGGACGCTTGCTTACAGTGATCACGATAGGGCTATCAAGCTTCTCTATGCTCTTGACCGTAGCATATGGGAGGTGAAGATATCCAGCATTGAGGAGTCCACAGGCTATGACACTCTAACCTGTGATGAACTCTTTAGCAAGCTGAAGTCCACAGAGATTGTCAAGGCATCTCTTGCAGTGCACAGAAGCTCTTTGGCACAGCCATTGGCATTGGTTTCTAGCACTAGCCGTGGCACCACTGCAGAACCAAGCACATCAGGCACTTGTGTTCTTGCAGATGGTTTTGCTTTGTCCTCCCTGGTCTCCGTCACAAAGGAGCAGGTGGACACTCTAGCTGATGATGAGCTTGCTCTCATTGCCCGGAGGTTCACCCGCTTTCATCATGAAAGACGGGATCAGCGGAGAAGTGGTTTTAGTGGCTGCTATGAATGTGGAGACACTTCTCACATCAAGGCTAATTGCCCCAAGGTCAAAAAGAGAGATGAGAGTGACCGCCCCAAATTCCACAAAAAGGAGAGGAAGCCCTTTGTGAAGGGCAAGCGCGGCAAGATGGCTAAGAAAGTAGCCAAGGCCGCTTCCAGAGCATTTGTTGCTGCTCTCAGCGACATCGACACATCCTCAACTGAGGAATCGAGCTCTGAGGAGGAGGAGTCCCCAAGGAAGGAGGACAAGAAGGACAAGAAGGGATGTGACTTCACCGGCCTTTGCTTCATGGCCGACAGTGATCACAGCGGCGATGAGCTTGACTCATCTGAGGTAAACCTATCATCTGACCAGCTTCTAATTAAATTAGATGAGCTGAATGAAGTAGTGCTTGGTCAGGATAGATTACTTGTGCAAGCCGCTAGAGAAAGAAAAGACCTTAGACTTAGGCTAGAATCAATTTCCACTGAATATGCCATGCTTAAGTCTAAGTTTAATGATGCTGAATGTGAATCATGTTTTGTTGTCATGAGTGAGCTTGCTCAGTTGCGTTCTGTTCATGCTCAAACTCTTTCTGAGCTTGAGACTGCACAGAAGCAGCTTTTGGAGGTGGATTCTAGACCTCATGATATTATTGATTGCATGAACTGCTCTTTATTGCGCGATAGCATTAATTTACGTGATAAGCATGTTCATGATTTAGAGGCTAGATTGGAGAGGGCCGGTAGTTCTAAGGATGTGCAACCTGTTTGTGACACTTGCATCACCCTTAAGGACCAGCTAGGCACTGTCAGAGAGCGGGCTGAAAACCTCATGTCAGAAAATGAATACCTTCTTTCTGTGGTGAACAAATGTACTGAGGGAAAGGGTAGGATGGATTTACTCTTGGCCAAAACCAAGTTGTGTGCTGACAGAGCAGGGGTAGCTCTAGGTTTGGGTTTTGAGAGGATAGCTTCAGACAGTAAGACCAAAACTGTTTTTACCTCTCCCACCACCCTAGAGAAAGAGAGAGCTCTGTTGGACACCCCATCAGCCAAAAAGCCTACCCATCCACCAAAGAAAACCACTCCTCCTATCAAGACAAATCCTCCCAAGAAAGCCACTCAGAAGAAACCCAAGGAGCCTGTGAGAGTTGCTCCTGTGACCCATGAGAGTGCCCCCAGGAGAGTGTTTCATTGTTCTTATTGTCAGCGGGCGGGTCATTTGATTGGTTTCTGTTTCCGTCGCATCAAGGATGAGCGACGTGCACAGGCGTTGAGTTACCAGGACATGCATTACCCATCTTTAGGTATGCATGAGTCTGAGATGTACTATCGCCCTGCTTTTGAGGCTCCTCGTGCTTCTCGGAGAGGTTTTGCTCCTCGAGGTGTTCACCATGTTCCATATGGTGGTAGACCTCGGGCGAGTAGCTTTGTACCTCGTCAGAGTAGGAGACCTCGACATGCTTTGCGTTCTTTGCATGTAGGTAGACCTCGCACTTTGCATCATTCTGATTATTATGTGCGTATACCGTCTACCTTTACTGTGCCTACTACTCGTGTCACTCAGTGCTGGATGCCTCGCCATTATTTTACTCACCCCAGCACTGAGCGATCGAGACGTTTTATCATGTGTAGGCAACAGGTCGAGGCTTGGAGGGCACGTGGATCATGGACTCCGGTTGTTCGCGCCACATGACCGGAAATGCAGCATGGTTCTCCAGCCTCACTACAACCAAGCAAAGGGAACATATCACCTTCGGAAACAATCGAAGGAGTAGAGTGAAAGGTAAAGGTGTGGTAAGAATTAACTCGAATTTCACTCTCAAAGATGTTGCTTTGGTTGAAAACCTGGGATACAATTTGCTGTCTGTATCTCAGTTGCTTGATGAGGGCTTCGAAGTGCGATTTCATCGCGATACTTCGCAAGTGCTCAATTCTGATGGCGTTGTGGTGTGTAAGATCTTTAGGGTTGGGAGAGTTTTTGGAGCTGATTTTTCAGAGTCGTCTGGTTCTTCTCATTGCCTTGTTGCACATTCGACTTCTGAGCTTTGGAAGTGACATAGGATACTAGGGCATATGAGCTTTGAATTGCTCGCTCGTCTGAGCGCCCTAGGCTCAAGTTTGAGAAGAATTTAGTTTGTGCTCCTTGTCGACATGGTAAAATGATTGCCGCTTCGCATTCGCCAGTCACCACAGTGATGACTGAACAGCCCGGAGAACTTCTCCATATGGACACAGTAGGTCCTTCTCGGGTTAGTTCTTTAGGCGGCAAGTGGTATGTACTTGTTATTGTCGACGATTTCTCTCGCTACTCTTGGGTCTTCTTTCTTGCCAGCAAGGATGAAGTGTTTTCACACTTTCGGAGCTTGGCTTTGAGACTTTTTACTGAACTCCCTGGTGCATTAAAATTCATTCGAAACGATAATGGCACCGAGTTCAAAAACAGTCTCTTTGTTGACTTTTGCATGGAGCATGGTATAGAACATCAATTCTCTGCTCCGCGGGTTCCTCAACAGAACGGTGTTGTTGAGAGGAAGAACCGCACTTTGGTTGAGATGGCTAGGACGATGCTTGATGAGCATAGGACTCCTAGAAAATTCTGGGCTGAGGCCATGAACACTGCTTGCTACATCTCAAACCGAATTTTCTTGCGCTCAATTTTAAACTTGACATCGTATGAGCTGCGTTTTGGGAGACAGCCCAAGGTTACTCATCTTCGAGTTTTTGGCTGTCGGTGCTTTATCCTAAAACGTGGTAACTTGGATAAATTTGAGTCGCGATCTTCTGACGGGATCTTTTTGGGTTATACTACTCATGGTCATTCTTATCGTGTTTATAACTTGGAAACTAACACTGTCATCGAGTCATGTGATGTGACTTTTGATGAATCAACCCCCTCTGTTAGTTCTGCTTTTGAACAGGCAAATGAACACGACATGGAACAGACCTTATTCGAAGACGAAGATCCCGGAGAATTCGAGGATGAACCCCTACTACCCTCGACATCGACCCCCGAAGCTAACCCCGCTTCAACTACTTCGGCACGAGGTCCCGAAGCGACTACCTCAACATCGGTCATCTTGGACCACTCCAACGCACAAGTTGAGGGGGAGACTGCATCCCGCCGAGAGGCTCCACATCATGTCCAAAGGATGCACCCTCCCGAGCAGATCATTGGTGAGCTTGATCAAAGGGTAACTCGTTCTCATGCCCATTTCACTAATGCTGCTTTTGTTGCTTCTTTCGAGCCCTTAGATGTTAGTCATGCACTTTCTGATTCTAGTTGGATCAATGCCATGCATGAGGAACTTGAAAATTTTGAGAGAAACCAAGTCTGGACTTTAGTTGATCCTCCACCAAATGTTCATTTCATTGGAACAAAATGGATTTTCAAAAATAAACAAGGGGAGGATGGGACAATTGTTAGAAATAAGGCTAGACTTGTAGCTCAGGGCTTTTCTCAACTAGAAGGGATTGATTTTACTGAAACTTTTGCACCTGTTGCTCGCCTTGAGGCTATTAGGATTTTGCTTGCCTTTGCGACATCCCGGGGATTCAAACTCTATCAAATGGATGTCAAAAGTGCTTTTCTTAATGGCTTCATAGGTGAAGATGTTTATGTAAAACAACCCCCTGGTTTTGAAAACCCCAAGTACCCACATAAAGTCCTTAAACTTCATAAGGCTCTTTATGGACTCAAGCAGGCCCCTCGGGCATGGTATGATAGACTTAAGTCTTTTCTGCTTGAGCGAGGGTATTTGATGGGCTCTGTTGACAAAACTTTGTTTACTCTCAAGCATGGCAAAGATTTCCTCCTAGTGCAGATTTATGTGGATGATATCATCTTTGGTGGCTCTTCTCATGCTTTGGTTGCCGAGTTTGCAGATACCATGAGCAGGGAGTTTGAAATGTCAATGATGGGTGAACTCACCTTTTTCCTTGGTTTGCAAATCAAACAAAGCAAACAAGGTACTTTTGTCCACCAGACAAAGTACACCAAGGACCTGCTCAAGAAGTTCGACATGTCCGATGCGAAGCCCCTCGCCACTCCAATGGCTACATCTGTAGCATTGGACCCTGACGAAGATGGAGAAGCCGTAGATCAGAAGGAGTTCCGGAGCATGATCGGCTCCCTCCTCTACTTGACTGCCACGAGGTCGGACATACACTTCGCTGTGTGTCTGTGCGCTCGTTTTCAGGCTTCACCACGAGCTTCGCACCGCCAAGCGGTTAAGCGCATCTTAAGGTATCTCAAACACACCCTTGAGTTCGGCATATGGTATTCATCGTCTTCATCTTTATGTCTTAGAGGCTATTCAGATGCGGATTTTGCTGGGTGTAGAATTGATAGGAAGAGTACCTCTGGTACTTGTCATTTTTTGGGTACTTCTCTGGTTTGCTGGTCTTCCCGCAAACAGTCTAGTGTTGCACAATCGACGGCTGAGGCCGAATATGTTGCTGCAGCTAGCTGTTGCTCTCAGATTTTGTGGATGGTTTCCACTTTGCGGGATTTCGGGTTAGATTATAAGAGTGTTCCACTTTTCTGTGATAACACTAGTGCTATTTGTATTGCAAACAACCCGGTTCAGCACTCCAGAACCAAACACATTGATGTACGGTATCATTTTCTCAGAGATCACAATGAGAAGGGTGATATTGAACTTCAATATGTTGATACCCAACACCAGCTTGCCGATATTTTTACAAAACCCCTCGATGCTTCTCGATTTGCTTACTTGCGTGGGGAACTTGGTATTTGTCATCCCTACGGCATTTTGTGAGGGGGAGCTGATTTTAATTGTTTTGCATATGCTCATTATGTGTGGAATTGCACTTACATCTTTTGCTATTATATGCCTGCTTTTCATTCAAAGAAATCATGTCAGCTCAGCTCTATGAAATATATCTGGAACATTGGTTGTGCATGATGTTTTATTTTCTAAAATCAAAACTTGCTCACCGCACAATCTTGTATCTAGCTTGTTTAGACTGGACTGCTTTTAGCTATCTCTTATCTACTTGACAGCAAGACACTGTTCCTTGGATGCTAAAATATGCAACTTGAAAAATGTGTTCTTTATTCATGGATACTCATCAAAATATTTAATTCATCAAAATCAAAATCAAAAATCCATGATTTGCCTGGTTTCAATGAAAAGATCCAGGAGGGTTTGTTTGTCGCACTACTCTATTCTAGACTGCTTACCATTGCACATTGGTCTGAACTGGGATAGTGTAGTGTATGCCAAAATCACCGCCTTAAGCTTCAGATGGCTTTCTTGCCTAGGCTTGGCTTGATTGGAAAGTATAAGGTGGACAAACAAATAACCCCTGGCATTAAGAAAAGAACAACAAATTTAATGGCTCATCAAGTTTGCTTTCAAAGCTCCTTTTGAACAAGATTTGTCTGTCTAGGGTAGAAATTGTTAGCTTTGAGCAGTCCTTGTCTTCCCATGACTAGCTACTGTGATTAATTGGTGATGCTTTTACTTCAAAATGACAAAATCACATGCCATCATCTTGTTTCACAGAATGTTAAATTGAGCTGAGCACATGATCATTGATGTTACTGTTGGCATATTTTTGCATTATATGTCTTTGCAATTCTATTCATGTCGAAGCTTTGCATCTTTTGATTGCTCCTTGATGCTTGCATTGCCAAAGGGGGAGAGGTTTACATGTTCTCTGCCGCAAGAAGGCATAATTTCAAAAAGGGGAGAGATTTTTGACATAAAGGGGGAGAAAAATTTGCTCAACTCAGGGGGAGTTCTTATCAAGGGGAGATTTGCCAAAGGGGCTTTTACTCTTTTACAAAGGGGGAGAAAAATTTCTTTATCAAGTGACATGCTTTGGCTCTTTTCTGAGTTTTTATGGTCACTTGTGTGCTGAAATTTTAAAATTTTCTTGAACTTGGATTTGGTTGTCAATGCACTCATCAAGGGGGAGATTGAGAAACCAAGGGTGGTTTCGGTGTATGTGATGAGTGATTGACAGGATTATTTACCCTCTGTTCGAAGGGTACCTCCGAAGGGGCTTCGGAGGTGGTACCTCCGAAGGTGTTCGGAGGTGTTTCACCGGAGTATGTTCGGTGTGTGTTTGCTGCAGCTGTTGCAGCGGAGTGTACCTGTCGGAGGGGTCCGACAGTACACAATGACAGGGTTCGTACCGTAGGCTTCGGTACTTTGGGCGGTACACCGGAGTGTGTGCCGGAGGTTGATAACCCGGAGAGGTCTCCGAAGTACTGGATACACTTGTTTGCTTGTCGGTGGTGCGCAGGGACTTCGGAGGCGACGGACAGGGTTCGAGCCGGGTGAACCTGGGTCAAGCGGGAGGCTTGATGCCAGGGGAGCGGGGAGCTCCGTCACGGTGGCTGCGAAGGTGGTCCGGGTCGGTCCTCGGGTCGAGGCGTGCCAGGTGAAGGCAGAGAGTGAGGAGCGTGGCTCCGGCTGAAGGTACTCCGAGACAAAGTCCTCGGAGGTGAGGCACTTCGAAGGTACTCCGAATGGAGTGACTTCGGAGTTGGTGGATCAAGTCCTCTGCGGAGGCAAGATGTTCGAAGTGTGCTCCGGAGGGAGACACTCGAAGGTTACCCGACGAAGGTCTCAGAAGTCGAGGCGCATCGAAGGCATGGTCCGGGTGAGGCTCGTCGAGGAATGTGCTCGGAGTGAGACACTGCGACGAAGTGCTCATGGAATGCTTCATGCGGAGGCCTTGGACGAAGGAGGGACTTCGAAGGGTGGTACTCCGAAGGTGGGGCTTCGGAGTGTGAAGGACTTCGGAGCGAGGCTAGCTCCGGAGTGAGGTTGACTTGTGGTGCTTCGGCCATGCATGGCTTCGGTACACGGACGGACGGTGTTCGAGCTGGGAGTAGCTGCGAAGCCGTGGTGGTCCACTCCGGAGGTGGTGGTGCGAAGGCCCAAGGGCTTTGACGGCTTCGGCTCAAAACCGTCACTGTATCGAAGGACTTCTTCGGCGGAGCGAAGGCCAACAGGCTGCAGGCTTCTCGCCGAAGCTACCGCACCCTCCGGTGCGAAGGGAGGTTCCAGAAGTCAACACTGTAAAGGCTGACACTGTCTGTTCTGAAAAGGCTGACACTGTCCCCTCTGCAGCTGACAGAGAAGCCTCCAAAATAAAGGTGGACTACCTTTTGTACCCCTTAGTTCTGTAGAGACAAATCTGTTGTAAACCCTAGGGGTAAAGTAGTCACTTCCTTAGGATGAATCCATGGGCTATAAATATGGGGGCTCGGTAGGTAACATTCAACACTTTTTGAACATTTACTGTTGAGCTCCTGTAGATAGACCTCGCTGTATTCATTCTGAGTTCAATTTATTTCAGTGTTCCTTGTTCAAGCGGCGAAGCCCTGCTTCTGTGTGCTTTTGCTTGAACTCGCGTTGCATACCTCGCTAGTCTTTAGCTCACCGAAGCCTTTCTTGGCGAAGGGTGTTTTTCTCGCGAAGTGTGCTTTTCAGTGTGCTGTCGCTCTGTTTAACACGAGGCAAGACCTCGCTGATTACTAGCGAAGCCCTGGTTGTTTCCCGTTTTGCTTCTTGTGTCGAAGCCCTTAGCGTAGTCCGCTTTGTGTGCGTGTAGACCTTCGCGTACGAAGCCCAGCACCAGTTGCTGTCGCCAAGTACTTGGTCGAAGTCCTCAGAGGGCTGTCCACTCTTGCGAAGGGTAAAGTGTGAAGCCTGCTCGAAGCACCTCGTGTGCGGGGCCTGCACTGACTTAGCAGAGTAGATTTTCAAGGGTTGTTTGTGGAGCGAAGTCTTCTTGGCTTCGAACTTTTGCTCCTGCGAAGCCTGTGTTCGGAGCTGTCGAAGTACCTCCGAACCAGACCTTCGAAGGTAGTGTTCGAAGCCTGTTCCGCAGAAGACAGAACAGAACCGAAGGCTAAGTTTTTAGCCCGAAATTTTAAAAGCTCCCATTCACCCCCCCTCTGGTCGCCGTTTCCGGTCCAACAAATAAATAAATACTGGATAGTTTCATTTGTGTGACAGAAAGCACATTTTTTATTACCCTGCCAATTACGTTTTACTAGATTATCTTTAGTAAAAATCATCCCTTTCACCAAATACCACAGAAAGATTTTTATCTTAAGAGGCAGCTTTAATTTCCAAATGAGTTTGTGATGAAACACATTACTGTTGTTAATAAGAGTCTTATACATAGATTGGACTGTGAATTGATATGAAGGAGTTAAATTACATTTGAACCCATCCTTTTCAGTGCACAAACTAATATGTATAAGCCGTGCCACTAAATTATGCCATAAGACTAGATCCTGACCTATTAGAGCTCTACGGAAAGAGACATTTAAAAGAACTCTATCCAAAACAGTAGCTACCGTATCACTTTTCTTTCTCATAATCTAGTATAGGGTTGGGTATTGCACCATAAACGACTGGTGACCTAATCACTATCCTCCTAGAACCAAATTTGTTCCCCATTTTTCAGGACGAACGTTCCTAGGCTTAGTAAGGTATACTTTACTTTCATAAGTCCCAACCAGAAATATGAATCCCCTGGCTTGTATGTCACCTTAGCTAAAGTGGACCTCTTAACATATTGATTACGCAACATTTGTTGCCATATACCATCCTCATTTATCAGTTTAAAAAGCCACTTGCTTAGCAAACATTTATTCTGCACATTTATGTTCTAGATTCCTAACCCCCCTTGATCCTTAGGTTGGCAAAGGATGTCTCATCTAGCAAGTCTGTATTTTTTCTTATGGTTCTCATCTTGCCGGAAGAACCTAGAACGAAAGTAATCCATTCTTTGAAGTACCCCTTTGGGAACATTGAAGAAAGATAAAATAAACATTGCTAAGCTAGTAAGTACCGAGTTTATTAAAACAAGGCGGCCCCCTACAGACATAAGCTTTCCTTTCTAGTAGCTGAGTTTCTTTTTAAATTTTGTTTCTATCTCTTTCCAATCACTATTTTTTAGCTTCCAAAAATACATTGGTAGCCCTAGATATTTAAATGGGCATTCACATTTTTTACAACCAAACAAAAGCTGGTACTGTTCATCTGCCTCAACAACCTGGTCAAAACAGAATAACTCGCTCTTATGATAGTTAATTTTTAGGCCTGATATTTGCTCAAAAGCTAGAAGGAGGAGTTTTAGGTTTTTGGCTTTCTCCAAATCATGATCCAAAAACAGCAGAGTGTCATTCGTATATTGTAAAATCGATAAACCTCCATCTACTAAATTTGGCACTAGACCATCCACTTGTCCATCCTCTTTTGCTCTATTAATTAGTATTTCAAGCATGTCAACCACAACACTAAAAATGATTGGAGACAATGGATCACTTTGTCTCAAACCCATTTTCATTTTAAAATTTGCACCTATTTGATCGTTTACTTTAATGGCCACATGTCCACCAGTCATAATAAAATTAATCCAAGAACACCAAGTACTAGAGAAACCTTTCATCCAAAGCGTTTGTTGAACAAAGAACCATTTAACCTTATCATAAGCTTTCTCGAAATCAAGTTTAAAAATTACACCACTTTGTTTCCTCTTATGAAGCTCATGTATAGTCCCGTGTAACACTACCACCCCTTCCATGATATTTCTTCCTGGAATGAAAGCGGTTTGGGTTGGACCAATCATTTTGGACGCAACAGATATAAACCTATTTGTAAGTACCTTTGTAAAGATCTTAAAACTTACATTCAGTAGACTAATCAGTCTATATTGTTGGATAGTTGCTGCCCCTTACACTTGGTAAAAGGATGATCGTGCCAAAATTCAGACTATAAAGAGGGAGACATGTACCAAAAAGAAACGTGTCAAGTCTTTTGTTAGGCATGTACTTGTAGACAAGTAGCTTCTCTCCCTCTTCTAGACAAACACCTACAAGACAGACAAGGTTTTGTGGTGAAGTTTGGCCACAAGAACTAGCTCAATTTTCAGCTCTCCTAACCCTTGGTTTGAGCCCTTCGCCAACCTCTTTACCGCTACTTCTTGTCTAGCTGCTGTTCGCTGAGTAGTTGCCGTTGCTGCCGCAAAATCCCCACGGCTGGGCTGCGGCCAGCGGGAGCGCGAGCACGGCGGAGAATAGTAGAGCATGAAAAGCATGGACGCCCATGGCGTGACGACGGAGGAGCACGCACGCCACAGTTATGTTGGCTGCGGACGGGAGAGGAGACACAGGCATACAAAACGTGCTATAAGGTCAATATATTTTTCCAAACGAGACAAATTTATTTATATATTATATTATTAATTTTTTTTGAAAAAACCACTGTAAACAGGTAAAATATTGAATCCTCCACTAAATATGTACAGCCCATCATATATCTTTCAATTCATATTGTACATGAAGACAAAGAAATCCAAACATCAAACGATCTGAGTCACCAAAGAAACAGAAGATTGTGATCACATGATTATGAGACATGACTCATACGAACGGTGACGCAACAAATAATTTCGTATATATGTATAAATTTAAGTACCTATTATATCACTATGAGGCAGAGGTGGGCGCAAGATTTGAAACACGGGTATTCAAAATTCTAAAGGCCATTTTTTTTACATCCTAAATTATAGTTTTATAATATAGAATTAAGCGACAACATCATTGATTAATAAAATTAATCACAACTTAATATTGTCAAGCTACTAATGATCAACGTGTCAAAGTGACAACATCATTGATTAATAAAACTAATCACAACTTGAAAATATCCGGCTACTAATTATCAGCATAGCAAAGTGACAACATGTGAAATAAATAGAGGATTAAACAGAAATTTGGTAACAAATCTTACAACTTACAAACTACAGCCTACAGGACAACTTTTCGATTATTAATTCTTTCAAAATGAGTGAAGATGTTCCCTTTCAATCAATGTGACCAAGCAACCATTCAAATATTTATGTCACATATTGCTTATTTTCTCGTTCTTTTAACAAATTCATTATAGAAAAAGACAATCTCAAATACTAGCAGTTACAAACATGAAGACCAAGCACCAATTTATGAAGTTTATATACAATATACAATTTTATATCAAGGAACATTTCCTTGTTTAGCTAGTATCATAGACAATTTTGTCAGACTTATCAAATTTTTGAAGTTTTCATCATTTTCTACATCATTGATATAGTGGAGCAACTGAAAATAAAGATAATTCATTTCTTCACATGAAAAGTCATGTAGATAGAACCAACAAGCTTTCTTAACATTAAATCAGAAAAGAAAGTGAGCTTTTGTTTTGTTTGATTGATTTTTTTATTTTTGATGTATATACATAGGATGCACTATATATATTTTTAAAAATAATGGGTATTAAATTGCGTGCGAGATCAAATTCACGGCGGATTCACATTTGAGGTGCATCTTATTCCGACTTCCGAGAGAGGAGAGGTGAAGGTGATTTAGGAAATAGTTCAGAAAAAGAATTTATTTAGGAATTCTGTTGAAACTTATTTTTTCTTCAAAATATCTAAATTTAAATTTAGTTACTTAAATTAAACAGCTACTCTATCGGGAGATGTCTTAGACCATCTTCTAGAGAAGCTCTAAAAAGTTCTCTTTTCTAATTTTTGGGATTAGAATTATAAAACCAGCTCCAACAAACAAATACTTTAAATGATTCCCAAAATTAAGAGATTTCTAAAATTAATCATTTTGTTCCTTATTTTTATAGAGCCTACGTAGAAACTATAATTTAAATTAGACAGAGAAATATATTTAAACTGATTTGTATAAAAAATAAATCCTAAAAACTATAAAAAATAATTTTTAGAGTTACTTTCGGAGATTCTTTTGTAAGAAAACCAACATCAGCTTCTTTCTCATTTTGTTCACGAGATTGCTCTAAAATACTTTGTCATAATAATTTTCACATGAGTGCGTGAAGTTACCAGCGCAAAAAAACTAGATAATACAAGTTGCAGTTATTGGTATGTATAATGGATGGCATGAGAAATTGATTATATGTCCCAAAGTTGAGTGGTTTTAATAATATGTTCAAAGTTGAAAAATCTTTAATTATATGTCCTAATCAGTACATTTTGTTTAATTAATTAGTACATATAATCAAAACTTTGGTACATATACAACGACAAACGACTGAACAAGTGATGTGGACTTGTTGGCGGCTAAGATGGTAAACACATGCATGTCGATTGACTTTTGTTCAGTGGCTAAGGCGACGGATTAGAACGAAAATAGAGACATGAAGAAAAAAATTGGAAAAGTGTGCCTTAGGATTACGATAGAGACTGGGAGTTTGAAATTCTAAAGAGTATTTATTGTGTATTTAAGGTAGTGTTTATTCTAAAGAGTATTTATTGTGTATTTAAGGTAGTGTTTGATTTTGTATACAACGAGCAATGAAACAGGATGGTTTGGAACCATCTCGTTCAACATCTACAGAGAATATTCTATTTCTGAAGATCGTTTAGTTTCACTTGATTTCACCTCATTCCTCGAACCAAACAGCAGTATCACCCCTATATTGGAAACCGAACCGTTTCGTTCCTCCTCTCATACAGGGAACCAAACACTACCTAAGTAGCACGAAAATAAAGAAGTTGAGCTATATTCTCCATCCATTCTAATATATATATATAGCCAGTTTTATATTAAATAGTTGAGAAAAATATCATATTAATCATCTGAGCGTAGGGACGAGAGTTGTTATACGTAGAATAATAATTAGTTAAATCCTAGCCAGTATGATTACTTAAGAAATAAAAAATATTTTGCTAGTGTTATATTGTTATGTTTACAATAAATTTTAAATATAAAACTTATTATATTTTACAATGAATGAAGTGCTAGTTTATTTTTGGATCATACAACTATTAACTTTTACCATCTAAAATAAAAACCTGAACAATTTGAATGACTATAAATTCTCACAATCGACACACATGATAATCTCCCTCACAAAGTCAGAATTTTTTTAAATAATATTTTTTTTTGAAAAAAATTCAAATATGTATAGCAGTTTAAAATATTTGCGAAATAGGTAGTTATCTATATTTGATGGGCCGATTCACGCCACGTGGCCCCGAGTCAGCCGACTCAGGCCACATCAGCGTGAGTCGACCGTTCATTGGCTGACTTTGGCCCACGTAGCTACAACAACGACTCTTTCGACCGACTTAAGTCACGACAACATGAGTCGATCGATCCACGGCCGACCGGCATTGACGTGGCCTAAGCAACCTGAGCAGCGCGGACCTTCTAGCATACCCTGTTTTTTTGGATATTATTGTAAAATAAAAATCAAGAAACAGAACTAGCTCGGTGGTTAAGGGACTTTCCTTTGGAATGGTCATCCTGGGATTCCTGCTTGCTTCATAATTTTATTGATTTTTCTTTGACGTTCGATCTATTAAAAGTTTAGTATAATATTTTAACTATTTATATTTTAGAATATTTCAAAAAAAATCAGAAATTTAAAAGTGTATTTCAAAGCAATAACATCAGAGTAGAAATAAACTTAATTTTTCTACAAATTTTTGAATTTTTTAAAAAGTGTTCTAAAATAAATTTTCAATCTTTCTTTGAATCTAAAATTTGAAAAACTTGGAATCTATAAAACTATATACATAATATTTCGTAACTTTCTACTCAAAATTGGAATTTTATTGCTGCTGCTAGAATATATAAACAAGTAATATTTTTTAAAATATAATACGGGGACTTACTCGTCCGTCTGCTCCGCACGCCGCGCGCGCGCCTCCCTCCCGTCCGCGCGCAGCGCGCCAACAGTCCACGCGCACCCGCGTGCAACGCAACCGCCAGGACCAAGGTGACCTCCCCGCCTCGACCGCGCGCCCCCCTCCCCCGCCTTGACCGCGTGCACCCCTCTTCATAACACAGAACCTTCCCCTCCGCTCTACCTCACTGAGCTCTCCCCTCTGCTCTCTCCCTCTGCTCAGACCCTACCCTACCCTAACGCCGCTCACCGTCGCTCGCCGCCGCTCGCCCGCTCTGCTTCACCGTCACTCGACGCCGCTCGCCCGCTCCGCCGTCGGGTCGTCGCGCCGCCGCTCACTGAGGCCGGGTCCACCTTCGGGTAAGAGAGAAGAGGAAATCAGAACATCAAAACAAAAAAAACCGAAGGTTAGGGTTAGGGTTTTCACCCTAACCCTAACCCTAAACTAATTGTGAGGGGCCGGGCTCACCTTCGCTCTCGGGTCGTGGCGCCGCCGCTCGCCGGGACCCCTCCGCCGCCGCGCCGCCGCTCGCCGGAGGCCGGGAAGCGACCGGCGAAGCCTCTCGGGACCTCGGGTTTTGGCCGCCCGGGCTAGCTCGACGGAGCCCCGCTCACCCAAGGATGAGCGCGGTGCTCCGGCGAGCTAGCCGGTGGCGGCCGACCGCCGGTGGCCGCCGCCGCGCGCCGCTCCGCCGCGCCGCACCACTCGCCGCTCGCGCTCGCCGCTATCGCTCTCGAGCCGGGGGAGTGGAAAATGAAGCTAGGGTTTTGAACCCGGTGCGCGGCGCCTTTTATACGGGCGAGAATGGCGGCTGGCCGTCAGATTTGATCCGACGGCCAGGATTAACAGGCCTGCTTTGAGCCCAGGCGGGAGGGGGATTTCCTGGCCCAGGCCCAGGTTGCGGGCGCGCGCGCGCCGAATTCCTGGCCTGGGCCCAGGAAGGCTTCGGCCTGCGCAAAATTTCGTTTTGGGCCAGGTTCTGCACTGTGTGGGCTGAAAACCATTTGTTTATTTTCCATAATTAAAAATTGATTTATTATTTTATTTATCCTCTGGAAAATAAGAAAAATGCCCAAAAATCAGATAAAATAAAGATTGATGCGGGGATAATTTTGTAAATTTCATCACATTCAGTAGTATTATTCTGAATTTTATGAGAATTTTTAGAGCTTTTCTATGATGTTTCCTGATTTTTATAAGACCAACGTATTATTTAAATTAGAGAGTGAAATTTTTGAAGTCATTAAAAATTCAGAATAATTTTACTGATTTTTATGCTGATTAAACATGTGCTATTTTGTTTAAGAATTTCGCTGTGCAACCACTGTTTAATCATAATTTTGTTCATCCACCTTATTAAGTTTATATTTTTTCGATTAAATTTGAACCACATTAGAAAATAATTGTTTTTTGTTTCTTAATGAACTGTTTTTATTTCTTACTGCTAATGATACCACTGTTGTACCTATCTAAATTTTTATGCTGTAGCATTTAGGCACATCTGGTTCATGAATTTGATATAGGATGTGCATGGTTTAAACCTGATTTATCTCTAGCTTATCTGCTTATGAGATGTTCATTTCCTATGAGTAATAATACCATCATTGCAAACCTAATTATCGTGACATTCTCCAATTATTACATGAGAAACACAAATGTATTGTTCTGAAGAATAATATATTACTTTGTTTCTTATCGTCGCAATATTACTAAACAAATGTGTTCGACAAATATATCATGTTCTAAATATATTGCCGTTAAAATTATGCATCCGTTGCAACGCACGGGCCTCTCACTAGTATTTTTTAATACACACCCCTACGTACTTACATCACCTCGCTCACGCCCTCAAATATTGTAACAATTGAACTAGCAGTAATTTAAAAAATATGTGAAATTTCCGTCACGTCAAATTCTAGTTTAGATGTAATTGATAGAAACTGAGTAAATATACAATTCCAATATATACGATTCGAAAATAAACAATATGCCTGCTTGAGCCCTTGCTACCTACCAGACAACTGTGTTATGGTTTCAGAGTAACCACCGGAGCTTCCATCCAAGGAAAATATTAGCATGTTAGCTGCAGGAGCCGCCATAGAGCTTGTAGCATCACTGTTAAGTAAAACCATGACATCTGCCATTGTAGGCCGATCTACAGGGTTCTGTTGGATGCACAAAAGGGCGATGTTGACGCATTTCAGCACCTCCGTTTCAGAATAATTTCTTCCCAAAGAATGGTCGATCATCTCTGCGATATTTCCCTCTACCCGGTGCCTCCATACCTAACATTAGTTACACATATATAGGTCATCAGTACTTTTATATATATATATATACTAAAATGCAAGCAATGTTGCTCTATAAACTCACTATGTTTATTATATCTTCACTTTGCTCAGAAAAACAGGGCTTCTTGTTCCTGCTTTGGCCTGTCACAATCTCTATGACAAGAACGCCGAAGCTGAATACATCTGATTTTGTGGAGTACTGCCCATACATCACGTACTCGGGAGACATGTAGCCACTGTATGAACAAGAGAAGAGCTGCATTGTTAGAAGGAGAATTGCGTTGTTTAATTATTTTGTTAGCTACTCTTTATGAAAGCTAATTACAATGTCCCGATGATTCGGTTGGTAACGTCTCGAGTCTGGTCTTGCGCGAAGAGTCTGGCGAGGCCGAAATCCCCGATCTTGGGGTTCATGTCGGCGTCAAGCAAGACGTTGCTCGCCTTCATGTCACGGTGGATGATTTTCTTCTGAGAATCCTGGTGAAGATACTGTAATCCTCGAGTGACGCCTTCTATTATCTTGAATCGTGTCGCCCAGTCCAATCGTTTCCTTTTTTCTTTGTCTAATTAACAAAAAAACTTTGGCTATTGTTGCATATGAAAAGGGTATAATACTTCTTGATTCAGAGGTGATGTTAATAGTACCAAAAAGAAATGTGTCGAGGCTTTTGTTAGACATATACTCGTAGACAAGTAGCTTCTCTCCTTCTTCTAAACAAACACCCACAAGACGGACAAGGTTTTTGTGGTGAAGTTTGGCCACAAGAACTAGCTCATTTTTCAGCTCTCCTAGCCCTTGGTTTGAGCCCTTCGCCAGCCTCTTTACCGCCACTTCTTGTCCACCAAGAAGTCCCTGATAATTTGTTTAGTAATAATATATAATTATATATATATATTAAGAAATATTAAGTAAAATTAACTGATCAATCAAGCAGAACCAAATTATAATAGTTTAGATAAGCTTATTGTACATAAGGTACAACTTGTTAATTCACCTTATATATGACTTATCTATCATGTAAGACATAGTGATCTATAAGTTTCCAAGAACCATGTCAACCTGAAACTAAAGGCTGACATTACCTTATAAACAGGACCGAATCCTCCCTCGCCAAGTTTTCTGCTTTCGTTAAAGTTATCAGTTGCTACTTGTAGTGACGACAGAGGCAGCAAGATTGACCTGATGCTTTCAAAGTCCTCATCATCTGCATTATCAACTGGCAAATTTGCATAGATTGAAGTGTTTATGGATGCCAATTATTAAGAATGCTAAGTGGAACTTATTAAGCGTTTGTGCAGAGGACTTACGTTGGTCTGCTCCTCGCCATCTTCTTTTCTTACGGATATTCCACATAATACAGATGGAAATTGCAGCAACAGAAGTAACAGACACCACTGACAAAATAATTGCCACAAGTTTTCTCGCTGAAATTTTTTTACCTGCAATCTACTGGAGAAATTCAGTTCAACCGATAGATTATCTCAAGAATATGGAGTCGGATGTCCGAGGAAACACCAAAGTCCTGAGGCTCTAATGTTTCTCTAAAATTTTAGTGAAACATTTTAAATAAAAAGGTAAAACATTCATCTTCAACTATTGAAATATTTATCTTTAATTGATGAGACATTTGTCATCCTCAGGTGAAATGTTTCAAAATAAAAAGAGTGAAAACATTTAAAATAAAATGTTTTTGAAGCAATTTTAAAATAAAAGGTTGAAACATCTAATTTTAGTACTTATTAGTAACTAAGGTATCACGAGCTATTCAAATTAACACTAAAAATTCTCTATCCAAATTAATACTAACAATTCTGGTACCTGCTGCTGCTGGCAAGTACTGTAAAATTTCTTTTTTCTAATTATTTGTTAATGACTTTTTTCATACGATGAAACAGGCGATCTTCAAACTTAATTTGAATTGGAAAACAAGAAAACCATATTAAAGTTAGCATAAAACACATTTAGATTAATCCAAAATAGTAGCAGCGAGATTATACTAAAGTTGCAGTTTTTATTATATAAGTTTGGTGTTCGTCCAACCATACTCACGTGACACGTTCCTCAGAATTGCCCAGCACAGCTGGTGGAGCGAGCGCCGGCGTGGGTGCTGGCCCTGCTGCTTCCGGCGGCAGCAGCACCATCCCGGAAGAAAACGAGTACATCTCGGCCCTCATGGTGCACCGTGTGCCGATGATCCTCGCGCCCCGCGTGTTCGGAATGAACGTCTGCCACCACTGCCCTATCAGATCGTCGAGGCAGCGCCGGCAGTCCGCCCGAGACAGGTCCGGCTCCGGCGTGCACTGCGCCATCGAGTAGATATTGGGGTACTTGGGGTCGTCGAACGGCACCGCCCCCCTCATGAACAGCCGTGGCGAATTCACCGCCCCCTCCGCAGTTTCGTTGAGCAGCCTCTTGACCGCGCGGTTGTAGCGGCCGACGTCGCCGGTGATGTTATCCGCGTTGTAGGCTAAGATCAAGCCGGTGTTTTCCGTAGAGGCGAGGAAGTTAACGTTGGAGAAGAAGAGGTAGCAGAGGTCGTCGGAGATCATCACCTCCTTGTTGTAGGGGCACATCTGCTGCGCGTCCTGGAAGGCGGTGGCGACGCAGGTGGCACAAGCAGACGCGTTGCTGTCGCTGAGGCAGTAAGCAAGTGCGTATACCTTGTCCGGATCGGCGCCGACACTACCGGCAGCGAAGAGGGACGGGGAGGTTGAAGCATTCGAGGTGATCTCCCTGGAGATCTGCCTCAGGTTGGATTGGTAGCTGCTGTTCGCTGAGTAGTTGCCGTTGCCGCCGCAAAATCCCCACGGCTGGGCCTGGGAGGCGGCCAGCGGGAGTGCGAGCACGGCGGAGAATAGTAGAGCATGAAAAGCATGGACGCCCATGGCGTGACGACGGAGGAGCACGCACTCCACAGTTATGTTGCCCGGGAGAGGAGACACAGGCATACAAAACGTGCTATAAGGTCAATATATTTTTTCAAAACAAGACAAATTTATTTATATATTATATTATTAAAACAGGTTGAAAAAACCACCGTGAGGTATTCAGTACATAAACAGGTAAAATATTGAGTCCTCCACTACTCTTATATACATACAGTCCACTGTCAATCCATATTATACACGAAGATAAAGTCCAAACATCAAACGATCAAGTCACCAAAGAAACAGAAGATTGTGATCACACGATCAGGAGACGTGACTCATACGAATGGCGACGCAACAAATAATTTCGTATATATGTATAAATTAAGTACCTATTATATCACTATGAGGAAGAAGCGGGCGCAAGATTTGAAACAGGTGTATTCAAAATTCTGAAGGCCAAAATTTTTTATAGCCTAAATTATAGTTTTATAATATAGAATTAAGTGACAGAATCATTGATTAATAAATTAATCACAACTTGATATTGTCAAGCTACTAATGATCAACATGTCAAAGTGACAACATCATTAATTAATAAAACTAATCAAAACTTGAAATTATCTGGCTACTAATTTTCAACATAGCGAAGTGACAACATGTGAAATAAACAGAGGATAAAACAGAAAATTGTAACAAATCTTACAATTTACAAACTAAAGCCTACAGGATAACTTTTCGATTATTAATTCTTTCAAAATGAGTGAATATGTTCCCTTTCAATTAATGTGACCAAGCAACCATTCAAATATTTATGTCACATCTTGCTTATTTTCTTGTTCTTTAATAAATTCATTATAGAAAAGACAATCTGAAACACTGGCAGTTACAACAGGAAGAACAAACACCAATTTAAGAAATTTATATACAATTTCATATCAAGAAACATTTCCTTGTTTAACTAGCATCATAGACAATTTTGTTAGACTACATCCTTGATATAGTGGTGCAACTGAAATGAAGATAATTCATTTTTTCACATGAAAAGTCACATGGATAGAACCCGACAACAAGCTTTCTTAACATTAAAACCAGAAAAGAAAGTGAGTTTTTGTTTTGTTTGATTGAATTTCTTTTTTATTTTTTGACCTATATACATAGGATGCACTCTATATATAATTTTTTTACAAAAAATAATAGGTATTGAATTGCATACCGTTGAATCAATGTAGGCCCGCCCCTATTAGATATGACAGAAAACGACTGTAATATAGTTCACCGGGACCTCAAAGCAAGCAACATCCTATTAGATTCTGATTACAACCCTAAGATTTCTGACTTTGGCTTAGCAAAGATATTTGGAGGGGATCAATCAGAAGAGGTCACTCATCGAATTGCTGGAACATAGTAAGTATGATCATGGGTCAACATTTACCAAACAAGGTACCAAAACATAATATCCTGTAATGGTGTAATGTGATGTTTTTACCAAACACTACCAAGTAGCACGAAAATGAAGAAGTTGAGCTATATTCTCCATCCGTTCTAAAATATATATATATATATATATAGCAAGTTTTATATTAAATAGATGAGAAAAAATATCATATTAATCTTCTGAGCGTAGGGACGAGAGTTGTTATACGTAGAATAATAATTAGTTGAGTCCTAGCCAGTATGATTACTTAAGAAATAAAAAATATTTTGCTAGTATTATATTGTTATGTTTAGAATAAATTTTAAAATATAAAAATTATTATATTTTACAATGAATGAAGTGCTAGTTTATTATATTTTACAATGAATGAAGTGCTAGTTTATTATATTTTACAATGAATGAAGTGCTAGTTTAAAATATAAAAATTATTATATTTTACAATGAATGAATTGCCTCCATACCTAACATTAGTTACACGTATATTGGTCATTAGTACTTATATATATATATATATACTAAAATGCAAGCAATGTTGCTCTATAAACTCACTTTGTTTATTATATCTTCACTTTGCTCAGAAAAACAGGGCTTCTTGTTCCTGCTTTGGCCTGTCACAATCTCTATGACAAGAATGCCGAAGCTGAATACATCTGATTTTGTGGAGTACTGCCATACATCACGTACTCAGGAGACATGTAGCCACTGTATCAACAAGAGAAGAACTGCATTGTTAGATGCATTGTTAGAAGGAGAATTGTGTTGTTTAATTATTTTGTTAGCTACTCTTCATGAAAGCTAATTACAATGTCCCGATCTTGGGGTTCATGTTGGCGTCCAGCAAGACGTTGCTCGCCTTCATGTCACGGTGGATGATCTTCTTCTGAGAATCCTGGTGAAGATACTGTAATCCTCGAGTGACGCCTTCCATTATCTTGAATCGTGTCACCCAGTCCAATCGTTTCCTTTTTTCTTTGTCTAATTAACAAAAAAAACTTGGCTATTGTTGCACATGAAAAGGGTATAATACTTCTTGATTCAGAGGTGATGTTAATAGTACTAAAAAGAAATGTGTCGAGGCTTTTGTTAGACATGTACTCGTAGACAAGTAGCTTCTCTTCCTCTTTTAGACAAACACCCACAAGACGGACAAGGTTTTGTGGTGAAGTTTGGCCACAAGAACTAGCTCATTTTTCAGCTCTCCTAGCCCTTGGTTTGAGCCTTCGCCAGCCTCTTTACCGCCACTTCTTGTCCACCAAGAAGTCCCTGATAATTTTGTTTAGTAATAATATATAATTATATATATATATATATATTAATGACGAAGTGCTCAAAGTCTTTGCTTAGTGAACTCATGATAACATGAATCATGACTTATCTGTCATTGCGCACTCCATGGTATTTAACTTAGCAGCCCAGTTACTTATTCTTAGGATGTGGTCTCTAATGCCTCCACCACGGTATTTTTCCGTGATGAACTTCTTAATAGTGGAGGCACAAGTAGCCTTAGATGAACTAGTAAATTGGGCATCAACCTTCTTGAGGTACTCAGTGGCAGTCTCACAGTCAGGGATTGAACCCCTGATGGGCTCCAAAATGGAGTTCTTAATTATTATCAAACATTTTCTGTTCGACTGC
>JAAALK010002130.1:0-77129 GCA_019279435.1 Zizania palustris | reverse complement strand
TGTGAAAAAGAGGAGCATTCGATGAGATGATCCGAGGGAGTGGAGGTCGCGGCGCGATAGGGGTGACAACAACCAAGCGATGTGGCAACAGTGGCAATGGCATGACCAGTATGGGAGACATGACTAAGTAGCGGTGAGGGGGGATTCGACCACAAAACCATGTTACCGATCTCGTCGTCCCGCACCACTCCCTGCCCTGCCACTCGGCAGGGGAGAAACGGCTAAGTGGCGAGGGTAGTATGGGATCTTCATGCTTTTCCGCTGCTCAGTCATCACGTGCCCTCACCGCCTTGCGCGTCGCCGCCCTACTATCCTCGTCGGCCTTCCCTACTCCAATCCCACCACTCTCGTCATCCCAGTACTGTTCTGTTTTCCTCTCTTTCAGATGTATTTCTTCACGGGTTATATTATTGTAGGTTATTGGACCATTTGGGTCGACTGAATCGGTGAACTGCGTTGTCAGCAACCTTTAGTTCAACCTCATCCACGTAAGGGGGTTACGAGCCCTTATAGGGAGAGTAGCCATCCTCCCTCAGGCCAATCTTTTGGGATGGAGAAGCTCTCCGCTTGTAAGGGTGCGTCGATGCGCATAACGCTTGAACGTGGGGCGAGGCCGGTATGGGCCGAATGGTGTTACGGGGAACTGAAAGGCCCTAGGACACTACAACTAGTTATTAGATCCAGCATTTGCCATACCTACCTGGGGGGCTTCCTAAGACGTGAGATGTTAAGGGCGTCTAGACCGAGGCATTACCAGCCACCGTTAGTCCCACTTCGCCCACACCAATAGGCTACGAGCCTCTTACAAGGGAGAGTGTAATCCTCGCTCGATCTCCGCTTATAAGGTACGTCGAATGAACATAACCTGCCTGGACGTGGAACTAGGGTGAGTTGGAGCTAAAGCTTAGGACCCTTAACAATTGGTATGAGAGCCCATCACCATACCTACTACGAGGCTTTCTATGAGGATGTGATGTTAGGTTACTAGGCAATTTGGACCAGCTAATATGTGTTGCTAGCAATCTTTAGTCTCACCTCACCCACGTAAGGAGGCTACGCACCCCTATAAGAGAGAGAGACATTCTCTCTCATACCGATCTTTCAAATGAAGAGAACTTTCCGCTCGTAAAGGTAAGTCAAATACGTATAACACCTGAAACGTGGAGCGAGACCGGTATGCACCGATATTACGTGGAAACTAAAGATCCGAGACCTAACATAGTATCCAGAATCCGCTATACCTAATCTAGCCCTTCCTAAGGGCATGGGACACTAAGAGGAAGGTTTGGGAATCATTCCCACAGAATTGTTTGGTGGTTTCATTCCATTTGTTGGAATTAAAAACAGTTGCATCACATAAACAAAGGGTGCAGCTCTCACCAACCACGCCCCTCTTCTACTCTTCTTGCATCAACGTGCTCGTGCTCGTCCGTCGCCCACCGCGGCCTTGAATTCTTCAAAAGCGCAGATTTTTTCCTCCTTCCTCCTCCTCTCCGTTTCGTAGTAATCGACCTCCCTCCGGTCCCGTCCCGTGTTGCCTCGGCGGAGCTCTTCAGTCTGCCGGAATGCGAGATGACGAGCGCCTGCTGCTGCCGCTGGGCCTGGGGCTGCTGGTTGGGCTGCTCTCGCTCGCCGGCGTCGTGCGCTGCCAGCGGACGCCGGCGCCGGAGCTGATGGCCGACATGGTGACCGGGCTCAACGGCCTGGACCAATGACGTCGCCCGCACAATCTCGAGTAGCTTCAGCATGTGTATCGCCAACTCGTATGTTCTTCTTCCCCTCCCCTCCGGCAGCGTTCTTTGCCGGCGTTGCCGCCGGCGAGGTTGAAAAGGACGCCGGCCGACTTTTTGCGGCGGTGCTTCGCTCTAAATCAGTTGATGATTCTGGTTCGTTTTGGGGTTCGCTGTTCAGGGAGACGATTGGAACGGTGCCTTCAATTACACCTCCGATCTCGGCTTCGTGCAGGATTGCCTCAATGAAACCCAAGGGTAATTTGCAATACATCCGGTTTGCTGTTTGATTTCTTGTTGATTGCTTCATATGTTGCTTTCTTCCTCCTTGATTTCGGTTTGTGACTAGCTTCCTTGATGGGATTTCTGCTTCTTGATTGCTTCTTCCTGAGCTGAGAACATTTCTGGCTATGGATTGTTCGATAAACTGTAACTTTTTACAAAAAAATAGAAAAATTGTCGAGTAGAGTGTAGGGTGACCACTATATTTGCACATTTCTAATGGAATAAGTATTTCTTTTTATCTGATGACGAAAGGGCACCTGGTTTTCTGTTTCCTAAAAACTGATTTTTGAAAGGTGAAAGTTCAGAAAACTATATCAAAATTAGTAATTGAGACAAAGAACTTAAAGTTATTGTGTATAGTTCATATTCCGATATTCTATTCAATGTTTATGCCCTATGTGGGACAGGTTGATTGAGATGTGGGTTGTTTGGAATAAATATTTCAGAGAGATGAATGTTACAATGAGATTATGGTGTTTGACACGCTCTACTCTAACCAAGATATTCAATTCATTGATCAGTTTTAAGAAGAGGGGCACTTTGACCTGTACCTTTCACTGATAATCCTGCCCTTCTTATTATATTTTACATGTCACATTAGTCCAATTAGATAATTAGGTCCCAGGTCTTGTGATGTTCAGTTAGAGATTTCAAATCAAGAAATCCATTGGATTTCAGAAAAAAACAATATTTTCATCAAGTCTAGAGCACATGTTTTTCTTCACATTGACAATACCATTTTGTCTACTTTGAGTTTGTAGATGAGTTATCTGATGTGATGCTTCTTTTAAAAAGAGTCTCTGACGTGATCAACTTATCCATTCAGGTGACATGGCTCGGCGTTTGTGCACACCCAAGGAAGTGGAATTCTACTTCCAGAGTTTGTACGATAAAAAGGGCGAGAAGAATCTGTACCTGCACACGAACATAAACTGCAACAGATCATCCTGGGTGCAGGGATGCGAGCCAGGATGGGCTTGCTCTGTAGGTTCAGGCCCTGTCCCCCATAGACGGCAACAAAGAAAAAATTCCACCAAGAACTAGTACCTGTCCGTCGGTGTTGCGAGGGTTTCTTCTGCCCCCGCGGTCTTACATGCATGCTGCGTGAGTCATTTCTGTCGATTAATTTGCGCATGGAACACATGTTTGTCTTGGTCAAATGTAACAAGTTTTATGTTTTGTTCTTCTGCTGTAGCTGTCCATTGGGATCATACTGTCCGCGTGCCACGGCGAACTTCACCACCGGTCTTTTGTGATCCGTAAGATTTTACCGTCTTTGCGAGTTGTAGGTACAACCTGTTCTTCATCTTGGCTTGACAGAATTTCAGCTAAATTCTGAACTTTGATCAGATACAAGTATCAGATAACTCCAAACACGACTGGCTGTGGGGGTGCTGACACATGGGCTGATTTGGGACCACTGAAGATATGTTCTGCCCAGCCGGTTACTATTGTCCAACACCAACAAAGAAGAGACCTTGTACTCATGGGTACTGATCTAACATGATCACGGTGAAATATTTTATTTTGACACTTGTTGATTGATGCTTCTTGTTTGTTTTGTCGGCAGACACTACTGCAGATGGGTTCACCACTGAAGAGAGTAAGCATTGTCATAATCGCTTCTGATATTTCAGTTTCGTACTGAAACATGCAGTCATGGTGTCTATGGTCCAGCGAGCTGAATTCTTATGTCAAAATATGCAGAATGCATCATAAAGAGATTCTGCGATGATAACACGAAGAACGAAAGCACTGCCATTCTTGGCGCTTGTTTAGTGGTAAATTACATATACGAAGTCATGATTTCACTACAAAAATGTTTGTTGATTGCAAGTTTCTGGTTCAGGAAGCCATATAATTGTAGCTGAAAAGGTGCCTCTCATCTACAGTAAATAATTCAGGTTTAACATTTGATGCAGGGCGGGTTGTTGTGTTGCTTGTGATCATATACAACTGCTCAGGCCAGTTCCTGACAATCCGTGAAAAAAGGAAGGCGAGATCGAGAGAGAACGCAATTCAGCTGGCCCGACAGCAGATCAAAGCGCATGAGGGATGGAAGGCGGCGAAGCAGCTGGCAAGAAAGCATGTCAGCGGCATGCAGAGTCATATCTCCCGGACATTCTCACGCAGCAGGAGATCCTTTCGTCAGCAACCAGATGGCTTGCAGGAAGCTCCACTGTTCATGGGCCAGGAATTGTCAGACTCTGCTGCGTTTTCAGCTGGGGGCACACATGAGATATCTGAAGTGAACCCTTCAGTTGCTGTGGATTTAAGCAGTGATGGAGGAATTGTTGCTGGCAAGGACAGAGCTGCACCAAAAGGCAAGCATAGATCAACAAACACACAGATTTTCAAGTACGCGTATGGTGAGATCGAGAAAGAAAAGGTGAGGCAAGAAGAGAACAAGAACCTGACATTCACGGAGTGGTTGCCATGGTGACAGAGCAGCAGAGGGAGATAACCAGGCCTTTGCTCAGGTTGAGTTCAAACACCTGACTTGTCACTTGGAAAGAAGAAGCTGTTGAGGTCTATCAATGGCGAGCTCTGGCCCGGCCGTGTCACTGCCGTCATGGGCCCCTCAGGCGCCGGCAAGACCACATTCCTCAACGCTGTTACAGGGAAGGTAGCTGGCTATAAGGTGTCAGGCTCAGTCCTTGTCAACGGGAGGCATGACAACATCCGATCGTACAAGAAGATCATTGGGTTCGTGCCTCAAGATGATGTTGTTCATGGCAACTTAACAGTAGAGGAGAACCTTTGGTTCAGTGCAAAGTGCAGGTAAGCATTCCTGTTCATTGTCAAAACACTGCACTTCCAGTGACTAGCTCACTCTAGTCTGATCATTTCATTTCTTGTGGAAACCTTCAGGCTCTCTGCAACAGCGTCGCACCGCCACAAGGTCCTCACCGTGGAGAGGGTGATAGACTCCCTGGACCTTCAGGGTGTCAGGAGCTCACTGGTTGGGACAGTGGAGAAGCGTGGGATCTCTGGTGGGCAGAGGAAGCGTGTCAATGTGGGGATTGAGATGGTGATGGAGCCATCACTGCTGATCCTGGATGAGCCAACCTCTGGCCTTGATAGCTCCTCTTCACAGCTCCTCCTCCGAGCACTGCGACACGAGGCGCTTGAAGGCGTAAATGTTTGCGCAGTTGTTCATCAACCAAGGTTGCTCTCAGATCATATTTTTGTCTGAAGATAGTACAGTATAAAATCTTTGTGAAAGATTTCTAACATTCTCCTGGTTGTGTTATTCAGCTATACATTGTACAACATGTTTGATGATCTGATACTTCTGGCAAAAGGAGGCTTCATTGTTTACAATGGTCCGGTCAAAACCGTGGAGGATCACTTCAGAACCCTAGGAATCCATGTCCCTGAGCGAGTTAACCCACCTGACCACTATATTGATATTCTTGAGGGCATTGTGAAGCCTGAGTCTGGCATCAATGCAAGCATCTACCACTGCACTGGATGCTCTGCAATGGCTATGAAGTGCCAAATGACATGCAAGATGAACTCAAGGCAATGGGTGAGCAAAGAACATATATGGCTCCAGCCATGGATCAACCCCTCATTGCCTTCCTCAGGTCAGGCATGCTTTTGCCGTGGAGCGTGACCGAATCGAGCAGCATTTGTCGAAACCAAAGGACCTGTCCAGCAGGAGAACACCAGGGGTCATTAGCCAGTACAAGTACTACCTAGGAAGGTAGGTTCATATTTCAAGTTTTCAATTCAACGGTTATAATCCTTTCATGAGATTTGGACAAACATCTGACAATGTATGCGCCATGGCAGGGTCACCAAACAGCGGTTGCGCGAAGCTAGGTTGCTTTCAGTTGCTTTCCTGTACTGGGACTTGCCGGGATCTGCCTGGGTACTATTGCAAGCTCAGTGATCCAACATTTGGGATGCCTGGCTACATTTACACCATAATGCAGTCTGTAAGTCAAACATTCAGGCTACACAGTCTTTACACTGATATCAAATCATTCGAGTGACATAATTTACTATCATGCAGCTCGATGTGCAAGATTGCAGCATGAGGTCGTTCTCACTCGAACGATTGCAATACGGAGGGAAAGGGAATCTGGAATGAGCTCACTGGCATACTTCTTGCAGGGACACAATTGATCATTTCAGCACGGTTGTGAGCGATTGTTACTCTCCATGTTCTACTACTTAACAATCCGAGATCATCAATTGCCGACAACTACATTGTTCTCCTCGCACTTGTCTACTGTGGGACCGCATAGGCTACACTTTTGCGATCTGCTTCAATCCCGGCTCAGCGCAGTGGTACGCATCGAAATGTCTGTTCATCTTTTGCAGCCTACATTCAGAGACTAATCCTGAAACTTTTGCAGTGTTCTGCATTGATACCAGTTGTTCTGACCTTGCTGTCCACTCAAAAGAATACCCCTGAGTTTCTCAAGAGATTAACCTACGCAAAGTGGGCATTAGAGGGTTCATAATTGTAAATGCAAAAAGGTCATTGCTTATACTACTCATCCTTACTTGCCGAGTACTGCATCTAGATACAAGATTGCCATCTTCTCTGTGGATTAGCATTCGAGCTAATGTTTTTTTCCTCTTTTGTTTCAGGTATCCTGGAGTTTGGCTAATAACTCGCTGCGGTTTGTTGTTCAATAGCCGCTTCGACATTCATCACTACAGGCTCTGTATTTTGGTTCTGTTTATGTATGGTCTGTTCTTCAGGATAGTCGCGTTTGCGGCCTTGATTTTACTGAAGAAGAGATGAGCAGAGTGCAGCTGCACAATTTTTCATGTCTGATTCTTTCATTCTTCTGTACAGTTGTAAATTAGATTTGGTACTTGCTGCAGCTGGAATATAGATAGAATACAAAGAGTTGCATATTCAGATCATGAAAGAAAACAATACAAATACATAAATGCTGTCCACATGTCATTCTGATATTCTTTTATAATATGCAAAGTTTCATGTAATGTCAAGCAATAATCTACTAGTTAGAACTTTTATCAAAAGGAACAAGTAATAATCTAACAGTAGATTTAACTTTTTAAATTTGAATTTAATTGTCAAGAATTATATTAAAAACACATTTCAGTTGTGTAGCCATGGCTGACTGCAGATCTTTTGAATGATTTCTTTTATACTAAAACTGCCTTGTGAAATCTCTAGCATGTGGTCTATAAGTATCACATTGAAAGTAAGCATACCATTGTTTGCAGTGAATATAGATTTGACAACCAAAATTCCTTTTTTATATTCAGGAGGAAAAATAAACCTTCTGCATCTACTTCCTTGTGTAAAAACCCCTAAAATATAGAATCTTTTTTGTTTCATGAAAATATAACAAAACAAAGTCTTTCAATCCTAAACAACTCGCCTACGAGGGATCCTACATTCCAACTACCTAAACGGATACTAGTAGCTCAACTAGCTTCCTTACGCTTCTAACATGACATGCCACTATAGAGTGCTACTATGGAAGCGATGGTCTGATCCTTGCTCACTTGACACTGTGTCCAGATCATACATGACATGCCACTAAGGGGGTGACGACTCAACTCTTGCCCATTTAACACCATACCTAGGTTCCAATATGACGCGCGTCCCAACGGTTTTCTCTTGAGTTTTACCTTTATTTAAGTAGCTAGGTTTACATAGGCTCACTAAGCCTAACACAACCTTTTAGGAAAATGGACCCTCCCTCTCCTTTATCAGAGCTTAACTAGGATCCGCTATATTGAAACCAAATCCTCATATTTCACTGTTTGCACATGTTTCAAAGAATTATATGTGAACTAGATGAAACTTTTGAAGAAAAAAATGATCATATACCCTCCGTCAGCGGCAGAGCCAGCAGGTAGGCTCCATCAGGCTAGAGCCTACCCTCCAAATTTGCCAAAAAATTATATATATAATATATATATATGTATACATGTATATATATATATGTATGTATGTATATATATGTTTATGCATAAGAATATATGTATGTATATATATGTGTGTGTATATACCATTTTATAGTGGGATAGATAAGTAGCTATGACAATATTGATTATTTATGGAGAAGATAATCAGAGGACAATAACTAATTGTAGAGAAAGAAAACTAGCCTAAGGCGGTACACATAGTTACCATGAAGATCAAATCCACATAAGAAATTTACGGCCCTTTATAAACAAATCATAGAAGAGTATATCATAGACTACCATATCTTTTAAGAGAACTTATTTAAAATGACTAAAAATATAATAGAATTATATAAACACATACTACATTTTCAGCGTATGTAGTGGCATAGTACATTCGTTGGCTCTTGGGAATATATGAGAGAAGAGGAATAGAGTTTGTTAGTTAGAAAAATATGTTATTGGATTAACTATTAAATTTTGGGGCTAGATTTTAACCCAATTAAAACACACACATACATGCTCAAAATTTTGCAAGAAATTGCTCCTATACTCGGTCCGCCCCTAAGTACACACGTACATGATAAGTTAGTCTATACTGACCAAATTCGATAAATATAGGTTAATAAAATATAGGTTAGCAGATCCACTTGATGTCTTGGCCATCTTCTATCCTCATCATCAACTTAGACATGGTATCACAAGAAAACAATTGATTCTTGGGAAATTTGTAAAAATGCCATTAAAATTTTCTGTAATTTGAAAAATGCCACTGTCAGTGACTGTGGTAGGTCCCATCTGTCAGTGACACGCCGATGGCATATTTCAAAACCGTGAAAATTGTAATGGCATGGAAAAATTTGACACCCTTGATTCTTTCTCATCGACGAAGAGTGGCATAAGTAATTAGTGTTATTTTACATGCTGCATCAGAAACCATTAATTCTTTGATCAAGGTAGGAAACAACAAAGTGAAAAACATTATCATGGAAGAAAACCATTGAAACATTTTTAATTCACATGGTATTAGATGCAGGACAGGAGTCGACCGCTTTCAGTAGTAGACTTTCTCATATAATAACAATTGAGTATAACTTTTTTCTCGGTAGTAGATTTCTCAGTAGAAGAGACGGTAGTGACAACAGACACGAGCGGGGTAGCATTGGAGGCAACGACATAGCTAGAGAGAGAGGAGAATAGGGTTGGATAGGGAAAAGCGATGGGGAAGGAAAATAAGAAAGTGAAAGGAATAGAAAGAAAGAAAAAAGGAAATAAACAAAGAAGAAAAGTTTGGGATTTGTAATTTGAATGTTTTGAGGAATTTCAGATATTTTAGAAAGTAAGGAATATTTGGTAATTTTAGAAAGCAAATCTTTCATTAATCAATCATTGAAAAATTTAACCCACAGTTTAATAACATGCGTCCAATCAGCTGTGGAAAAAGAGCATAACTCACATCCTACTCAAGCTATGAAAAGACCAGAGGTGTCCTAAACTAAATATAAACTAAAGACTGATAATATAAACTAAATATAAACTAAAGACTGATAATATTTTTCCACAAAATTACATTTCTGCATAATTGTTCCGGCCAAAAAAATTGCAATAATAGACCTTGCGATCTTTAAAAATTGCAATAATACTCCGTGCATTCTCTCATCTGCCTATCAAATACTTTGATTTTAAGGATCAAAGTAAAGTGAAGTTTGGTTTACTCAAGGTAACGTAAATGGTAATGAATTAATTGCAACGTCAAGTGATAAAAATGTATGAGATTACTAGATTTGTTTGGTTAACAAATGTAATGTATTTTATTCATATTACAATGTGTGGCTGACAAATATAATGTATTATGATAACGTAATATGATATCGGCCTAGTTAGAATGTAATAGGCTAATTACTAGATTGTAATCTAATTACATGATATCTAATACCAGCACATTCAAACCAAACAAAATCTAACGTAATTACACTTAAAATAAGGGTTATTTACCGTCCTTGAAGAGATACCACATTTTATATTTTTTAGTGTTAATTTTAATACCCTTAGTACCTCATGTGTCAAGAGGTACCAAAATTAATACTTAAAAATATGATACCTCCTCAAAGACCATAAAATTTCTCTTAAAATAAACCGAATAAACCCAACCAAACGCCTTCTAAGTACAAAACACAAAACATCTCTCGAAGAAAATATTTACAGACCACTTCATTTGAGTAAATTCTGGAGACATTACAATTGTTTCAGGTGTCTTAACACGCACACCTTCAGCTCTGTGTTCGAAATTACTGCAGCAATCGCCGTCACGCATCCAAAAAAAGTATTATTTATGTACACATACACATGCAATGCAAATCCCCAGTAGCTAGCAGGTGGATATGATAGTACATTTCATCGAGCAGGCACGTTGCGATCGAGTCGAGACATAAATTATTGAAGCATTATTTACTATTCGTAGTTACAGTAGTACGGTTGCTTGATCACACCATCACCTGTGCTGCTGCTAGCCTTGCAATTGGAACCCTGAGATCAAAATCGTTAAGAATGTCAGGTCCAGCTCAATCACAGATTCGCCATTGTTCGTTTGTGAATGCTGGGAATGGTTTTTTTATCGATTTGTGTTCATGGCTAGCGTGGAAGAGGCATCTGACCTGAAAGGGGAGCAAGAAACGTAGTTCAGCCCAGCCTTGGCGAAGAATGCAACGGAAGAAGGCTCGCCACCATGTTCACCACAAATGCCCACCTATTGAAGAACCAAACAAGTTTCGCCCTTTAATATTTATGTTTCGGTGTAACCAAATGCATACTTATTTCACAATTGTTGTGCCTTAGGAGATGATTAATTACCTCTAAATCAGGCCTTGTCCTCCGGCCCCTCTCTACAGCAATCTTAACCAGCTCACCCACTCCCTTCTGATCAAACACCTGTGGATACATACATACATACATTCATCCAGGCAGAGTTAGCTAAATACGATAATTTCAAAGAAGATAAAGGCTCTGTTTGGATCCCATGAACTAATTGTTAGTAGCTATTTTTTAACCTTGTTAACCTTAGTTCATCCAAACAACTCAACTAATTACTAAACTAATTGTTAGTTCATGGGTCGACTAATGGATAGCCAGACTAATGGATAGCCATTAGTCCACGAGAGTGAAGGAGCTAATAGGGCCCTTTACTTTTTTTCCGATATTAGTCCAAAGTATCCAAACATATGTAAACTAATTATTAACTAACTAATAATTAATCTAGCTAACAATTAGTTTTAGTCCATCAAACAGGCCCTAAGTTTTCACTATAATGACAACAATAACAAAGCCTTTCAATCCAAAGCAAGTTAGGGTAGGTTATGTTTTTACAGTGATAACAACAAAGCCTTTCAATCTCGAGTTAGGGCAGGCTATGTTTTAACGATGACAACAATAAAGCCTTTCAATCGAAAAATCCAAATGTTAGGGTAGGCTATGTTTTGACAACAACAACAAAAGCAAAAGTTGGGTAGGCTATGTTCTGACGATGACAACAAAAGCAATGCCTTTAATCCTAAACAAGTTAAGGTAGGCTATGACAATGCAACACTAATAGAAAAGAAAAAATAATATGTGGAGTCATCTTAGGTGTGCTGTCAGTATCCGTGGCACCAATGAGAAGCTTCATCAGGAGTAAGTTTACCTCGAAGGGGTCACTCTGGAGGATGCCATGTGACAAGTAGGTTGGCAGAAACTTGCCAACATCGTCCCTGCTATAACCAAATGTCATCTGAGTCAGGTCATTCGTCCCAAACGAGAAGAATTCCGCTTGCTCTGCTATCTGTCGTCCATAATAATCAAGTTCAGAGAAGCATAAACTAATTCTCACAAATTAGAGTAGTAAAACATGGAACTAAACTGCAAAGCTGATACCAACATACCTCGTTAGCTATGAGAGCAGCCCTGGGAACCTCAATCATGGATCCAACTTTGTAGCTAATAGTTGTTTCTGCAATTGCGAATACCTTGTCAGCAACTTCTCGGATTACTTTTAATTGTTGGTCGAGTTCCTGAAAAGTGAAAAGTGCCACAATATCAGTTACCTCAGGCTCAATCAAAGTTACACTACAAACATTATGAAAAGAATGCAGCCGGGAGAAGGACTTAAAATGTCTTCTCAAATCTCAATATGTAACCCTCTTATCCATCTACAGAGAAAACAATAAATCCTAAAATTGGGAGTTTTGTAGAATTCTACTCCAATCAAATTCCTCGTATAGTCAAAGACCGGCTGAAGCATATCATAGCTACCCAACGCCTGACAATAAACTTGTATACCTCAGGTGTTCCGACAAGAGGAACCATTATCTCTGGGAAAACCTTGACACCTTGCTCGGTCATAGCAATAGCGGCTTCAAAGATAGCACGGGCTTGCATTGCTGTTAACTCTGGGTAAGATATCCCAAGCCTGAAAGTGGCGAGCAAACTGTAAATCAGAATCTCTGGTAAAGCATAATATATATGCTAGCGAAGGCATCGACTTTCTTGTTAATTTCACAAACAGATGAATGCTGCAAGTGAAGTGAGCACAACACAAGGAACTAGCCTGCATCCACGGAAGCCTAGCATTGGATTCACTTCAGAAAGTTTTTCTATCCTTGTAAGAATTTCCTCCTGCGTAGCTGTGGTGCCAGCAGACAATACATGCACAATATCTTCAACGTTACCCTCTGGAAGGAATTCATGAAGTGGAGGATCCAAGAGTCGAATAGTCACAGGGAGTCCTGAAATACAAGCATTGATGCAATAACCCATGGTCAAATGAGGCTGTAAATATTATAATCTCAACTCATTTAGACATTTAATTTCAAAAACACCGGAGAGCTCATACCAAAGATGAAAGTATGAAATTGTAATGTAACAAAATCATTTGATTATAACACGGGCATTAAGCAGTCAACATTACATGAACAACGGGAGCCACCAATGATATTTAGACAGTTGGAAATCAAATTCAAGCTAAATGTAAATATTGTTATAACATACCATCCATTGCACGGAAAATTCCTTCAAAGTCCATTCTCTGATATGGCAAGAGGCGGTCTAGCGCTATCTGTCTCTGTTCAATTGTTTCCGCCATTATCATCTGTCTCATGGCCCTTATCCTCTCATCAGAAGAAAAGAACTAAAGAAGAACATGCATAGCAGCAACAAGTCCAACAACAGTCAGAATTAATAAATTGCAGACGCCTTGAATTGTAACACACTAACATAAAAGCATTGTACCAACCATGTGTTCTGTTCTGCACAACCCAATCCCTTCAGCACCATTGTTTCTTGCAACCAGTGCATCAGCAGGAGTGTCGGCATTAGCCTTGACCTGGAACATCAGCCATACATGAAACCAAGAACATAATGGATGAATAACTACATACTATTGGCTAGATTTGAACTGGTAATAAATCACAAAATATCAATCATGGTTCAAAAATCTTTTTTTTTATAATTTGTTGGGAGTTTTACCTTGAGTTTCTTAACTCCGTCCACCCAAGCCATGAATGTTCCCAAATCACCACTAAGTGCTGGTGGGATAGAGGCAGCTTGCCCAGGATGACTTCTCCAGTTGAACCATTCAGTGACAACCATTCACCCTCACAAAACACCTTGTCCCCAACCAGTACCACCTGCATACAAAATTTATATAAATGTAAATAAGCTTAATTCATATTTATCTTACTGACTTCTCCAACGCAGTGAAACTACCACTATAACAGCAAGCAAAGCATATTAGAATCGATAAATTCGATGTTAATCACCTTCTCAGCATCATTTACACGGATACCAGAGCATCCTGCCACACAACATTTTCCCCACCCACGGGCTACGACTGCTGCATGAGATGTCATACCACCTCTGGCTGTGAGAATTCCAGCTGCCGCATTCATGCCGCCAACATCCTCTGGGCTTGTTTCAGTCCTCACCTTAACATTTTCAAAGGAGAATGTTACACTATGATAGGAGGAGAATAAATTGACCCTGTAGCTTCCGAATTGAGCTATAAATACAAATATCAAAAGTGACTACCAGAATGACAGATTTTCCTTGTGCATGCCATGCTTCAGCATCATCAGCTGTGAAGACAATCTGGCCTACAGCAGCTCCGGGTGATGCAGGTAAGCCTGTTGCAATAACTCTGTCCTCATATGAGGAGGGATTCTCAAACTAGTTTAACAAAACAAGAGAAAGAGTGTAGATTAGTACATCACC
The DNA here is from genome assembly GCA_019279435.1 of Zizania palustris. Taxonomy (NCBI): domain Eukaryota; kingdom Viridiplantae; phylum Streptophyta; class Magnoliopsida; order Poales; family Poaceae; genus Zizania; species Zizania palustris. The sequence goes on along the minus strand of JAAALK010002130.1, from coordinate 62,970 downwards.
ATCAGTTTGATTGTCATTACAAATCATACTGAAGCATTACACAAGTCCTACTCAACTAACCTTCAGGATCACATATTGGTACACAAATATATAGATGTATCACTCACTACATTTATGTGAAATTGTGCAAACAAAAAAATAGTGCATGATATGTCTAGTTTCTAGTTAGGGAACAGATTGACTTAAAAGTTACACAAGAAATAATGGTTAATGGGATATGAAAGGAATGACCTATCATATAATAAAAGCACATAAACCACCAACTTTTGCAAAGCTCTACTTAACAGCCAATTCTGTTTCCTTCGTGGAATTAGAAATACAGTTTGGCTATATATTTGGCATCAAGAAGATAATTGTGGACAAAGTATTCAATACAATACACAAGACAAGTGCTATTTAATTAAATTATACCTGGGGGTGAAGAAGCTGTTCCAAGTGCCTTGGTTCCACCATCTTAATCGCTGCATGGGAGTCAATCAGTCCCTCATTGACCATGTCTACAGCAATCTTCACTGCACCTTTGCCTGTGCGCTTCCCTGTTCTGCATTGCAGCATCCAAAGTCTATTTTCTTGAACAGTGAACTCAATATCCTGTGCATTACATGAGAAAATAATGTTCATTTGAAGGCAAGAAAAAAATATATTTTCAGTTACACTTCAAACAAGTTTGTTTTATGGAAAGCAGAGAATGTTCTAATGAGTTTGCCCATGTTTGAAGGCATCAGAGGATCCATTGTAGATTTGTAATCTTCCTAGTCAGTACATCATTTACATTATTCTGTTAATATGAAATGTCAACATCATGGTGACAACGATAACTCATTATAAATTAACTTCTTCGACAAAATTATTTGGATAAATTTATTAATCATGATAAATAACTTTTAAAAGGCATGGATTTTAAATTGCTTTTTTTTATCTACAGATCTTTCGAAATTCAAATGCACTATCTGCAAAGTATCTGCCAAGTTCAGCGAGAAATCAAGAAAAAGACAGATGAAAATGTGATGACCATGAAGAGGAATTAAATACAATCAAATACTGTACCATCATTTCTTTGTAGTGGCTTTCCAAGATTTTGCAGTTCTCAACCAGTTCTGCATAAGGCTCTGGCATGCACTCATTCATGGTATCAAGATCTTGTGGAGTTCTAATTCCAGCAACCACATCCTCACCCTACAAAAGAAACTGTTTATGTTAATTCCTCATAATTTAATAATATTTTGATCCAAGAAAAACACAAGATGATTGAAACAATATATCATGCCTTATGCAACCTTACACCATGAAAAGATCATGTGATAGCTCAGTAGTTCAGTGTACGACGGAATGACGGGGTCAAGGAATTAGCAAAACAGAGGAAAGGCTGGACAAGTTACCCTGTATATTTGTACCTGAGCATTGACAAGGAATTCACCATAAAGTTTCTTCTCTCCAGTACTAGGGTTCCTAGTAAAGAGAACACCGGTGCCTGAAGTGTCACCCATGTTTCCGAAAACCATGCACTGAACATTTACAGCAGTGCCCTTTAACCCAGTGATCTTGTTAATGCTTCTGTACTTATTTGCCCTCACACTATTCCATGAGTTGAAAACAGCCAACACAGACAAATGCAGTTGCTTCTTTGGATCTACATTTACACGGGGAATAAGAATCAGATACATCTGCTTTCAAGTTGTGCCCTATATATGTGTATATATGTATGACTTATGAGCATACATACCTGAGGGGAATTCTTCCCCTTTGGCCTCCACATACACATTCTTATATTGCTCTACAAGTTCTTTCAAATCCCTGGCAGTCAGCTCGGTGTCATTCCGCAACCCTTTTGTGGCTTTCATGGCTTCTATTTTCTCTTCGAACAGCGCGTGTGGTATGTCCATAACCTGATAAACCCTAGTATGAAAATGCTGGATCTGGTAGACTCGTACAGTATAAACTTGTGAAGAAATTTCTCAAGTTCAACCAACAATTCGCAGTTCCAAGTTCCGACACGAAGAGCATTAAATCTAACACCAAAACAGAACTGTAGAATTACAGCAAAATCAGAACAAATTAAGAATTAATGGAAAGTTTATTGAGAAAACAGTTTGAGCGGAATGTTGGGGGTTAAGGGTTATAAATCTAAATCCATCCCCCCGTCGCGCGTACGGGATTTAGCAAGGAACGAACGGAGAGACCTGGCTCAGCGCACGACGCAGTGCGCCGTCTCCTCCGGGGACGCGCCGCCGTCATCTAGGCCAAAGCCGACGGCGCGCGCGCGCATCCACGGCGCCGCGTGGGCTCCTCCGGCCGAGGAGACGGCAACCAGGCGGCTCGCTCTCGCGAGCTGTTGGCAATCGACGGCGCGGAATTCGACATGACGAGACCACGAGATTTCCTCCGACGAGAAAGGGAGGAGGAGACTGAACCGGTTCCTCGCCGACTGCAGGGGGCAGTCGCCCCTCACGCGCCGTCCGATCTTAATCAGGTGGTGCGAAGCCCCTCTCTCTCCGAAACCCCTGCGAAGTGGGTTTCACCGGCGCGAAGCCCCCCTCGCACAGTCGTCCGATTGAGATCGGACGGCGCCGAGGGGCGACTGCCCTATGTAGTCGGCGAGGCCGAGGGATCTCATTTGGAGGAGACTGCGGCCGATTTTTTTCGGAGAAAAAATTTGTGAAATCCATAAAATTAGAGTGGAATATTTGAAGTTGATTAGACTCTCTTCCACTACTCTACTTCATTTTTTTTGAGAGTGCTCAAAGAAAAATGTTTGGCTTGACTACAACTCCACAGGATAAAAAAGCTGAAGCTGAACCCTGCCAAATACACCGTACGAGGGTGGACTAAAATAACAATTAATCGAAACTATTTTTAAGAGTAACAAATCATCAAATTTTTTTTAGACCAGGGTAATACATAATGAGCTTACTATCACCTAGTTTTGACTCACAAAAGTCAAAATAAAATCGGGCATGGCATTTATAGTACAATAAATTTAGATTATAATATAAAATGTCTTATATGATACTAATATGATACTACGTTTGCTATATTATATATCTTTTTTATAAAAAAGTTACATCTAAAATACATATAACAACTACTCTGTAATTTTTTAAAAAAGAAGAAAAATATGATAAATAGAGTTGACCCGAACAAACAGTCAATGATAATTATAAAGAGTATATACATCAACATGTCAGACAGTTATTTTTTTAAGAAATTGTTTTTTATTGGAAAATGATTTGACTTGTCAGAAAAAATGAAAGAAAAAATAATAATAACTTAGAAAACCAGGCATCAATTTGGAAAAAAAATAGGAAAAACAATAAATAAATAAATAAAGGAGGGAAAAATAAACCATAAATGGAAAGAGAAGACACGTACGACGTTGCCGAACATGTCGAGGAAGCGGCGGTAGGAGTCGTAAGCGAAGCGGTGGCCGCTCCGCTCGGCGAGGCCGGCGACGACGACGTCGTTGAGGCCGAGGTTGAGGACGGTGTCCATCATGCCGGGCATGGAGACGGCCGCGCCGGAGCGGACGGAGAGCAGCAGCGGGCGGTTGGGGTCGCCGAGGGCGGAGCCCATGTTGCCCTCCACCCATGCCAGCGCCGCCAGGATCTCATCCCACAGCCCCGCCGGCATCGCCTTCTCCGCCTGGTACTGCTGGCACGCCTCCGTCGACACCGTGAACCCCGGCGGCACCGACAGCCCGATGCTCGCCATCTCCGCCAGGTTCGCTCCCTTCCCTCCCAACTGCATCCATCCATCCACGCATGCATCCATCCATTAGAGCTCAGCTAGCTAATCGATCATAAATTAGTTTGCAAAAAAAACAATCATATATATCATATCAGACGCACGAGGTCCTTCATGGTCTTGTTGCCATCGCTCCTGCCCTTGCCGAAGTGGAAAACCCTCTGGCCCGACTGCGGCCCGCCGTCACGATGAGCCGCCGGCGCCATTGATGACCTCACTCAGCTCACTCTCTCTGCTTCAATTTCTTCCACAGTACTACTGCTTAGCTTCTTTCTCTCTCAGTTAGCGAGCTCGCGAGCTAGCTCGACGTGACGGTGTCACCTACATATACACGCGGCGGCCGGCGAGCTTACGCGTGTCCAATTTGCCGACTGCCACGGTCGTCGTCGGTCGAGCTGAGGCGGAGCCCACGTATTACAAGATGCATGCACGCGTACGTGGATCTGTGTGCTACAGCCAGCGGTTCTAGCTGCATGCGTGACCTGGGATGATGATCCGATCGAGGTGACCGCTTCCACGACGTCGATACACACCCGGCTAGCTGCGATTTTCCGCTGACAGTACTGCACCCATCATGTGTATATATATATATATATATATATATATATATATATAAATGCTATTCTACACCGACGTGGAATGGAGGGGGTTGGGATTGGGTGGGGTGTGGGAGCACGGGATGATCGGTGTAGAATAGCATTCTACACCCATAGTGTAGAATAGCGTTTCCGTGTATATATATATATATATATATATATATTATAAGCGCTATTTTATCCGACCACGAGAGTATTATTTTCAATAGTAAATTTTCTCAATAGAATAACAATTGAGTACTATTTTTTTCAATAATAAATTTCTCAGGAGAATAACTATTTTACGGAGAAATCTGTTACTAAGAAAAAACTAGTACACAATTGTTATTCTACTAAGAAAATCTTCTCGTGTAAAATAGCTATTCTACTGAGAAATCTACTACCAAAAGTAGTACTCTCATGATCAGTGTAGAATAGTTATTTTACCCACGTGGTGCAAAATAGTGCTCTCGTATACATACATACATACATATATACGCGTTGCTTGCATTGCATGCATGCAATGGTTGGAAAATTTCGAGAATTAACGTAGCCATTATTGCATATGATCCAGCTGATTAAATTCCTCCGAATGTTGTAGCCTCAGCTCCTTGTAGGCGAAGGAGAGATGCATATATGCATATATATATATATATATATATATATATATATATATATATACAAATGCTATTCTACACCACGGGTGTAGAATGCTATTCTACACCGACGTGAAATGGAGGGGTTGGGATTGGATGGGGGTGGGCACGATTGGTATGATCGGTGTAGAATAGCATTTACACCCATAGTGTAGAATAGCGTTCCCGTATATATATATATACTGATCAATTTGTCGAAACAAAGTTCCTCTTTTCAACTTCGATTGCATAATAATTCAAGTTGGCTCTCTTAGTTTGATTGGTCGATCTGTTAATTAATTCGATCGATGGGGTAGGATTGAAACACACGATCGAATTCGTCTACTCATTATTATTAATTTGTAGTTAGTAGCTAGTTGCAGTGACCCATGGTGTACGTTGTTGTTTGCTCGATCCAAATCATATCGGCCGCCAACAGAAGTTACCTATTTTCCATCGAAATATCTTCGTTGGTTAGATATCGATGGAAATTAGGTTTTTGTCGTCGAAAGTTAGCTTCTTTCGTTGGAAAAGCCTAACTTTTATCGGTTTTGATCGATGTAAGTTGTCTGATTTGTTGTAGTGGCTTGTGATCCGGATCACCGTGGATGACTAGTACCTTTGGAGTTGTGTGCGTGAAGTTGACTACTTGTTCTTGACATTGTGTACCATGTATATATTATTACAAGTACACACCTCACTCGTGTATCTTGGTGATAACAACTTAATTAAGGGTTATATTTTTGTGACATTATAAAGATTTTACGGTTTTGCAATATTTCATCGATATGTCGCTGATATCCGAGGGCCATGACAGTCACTAACAGAGATAAATTTTTTTATCAATATTATATTGCTATTTTTTGACAAATTAATTCAAAATATAAAATTTCATATATTTTGAGATGGAAATTAAGAATAACTATATCGATTCTAGATGACCATATACCACCACATAGATAGAATTTCTACAACTATGGAAAATAAAGATTTCGCTAAGTGTCACATGCACTAGATGAAGAAGAGATGAAAATTAAGAAAAACTATATATCGATTCTAGACGAACGTATACGACCATAGAGATAGAATTTCTACATATCGATGCCTGCAACTACGGAAAATAAAGATTTTGCTGAGTGTCAGGTGCACTTACGAAGAGTCACACTCGACGAACAACACCCGACGAATCCGATGTTGGTACTCGGCGAATTTGAGTTTTCGATTGACGAGCGAGCTAGCCGGGCGGCTGTGTGCAGGGTGTGTGTAGCTAGCAATTAAAATGGGGATAAGTGGTGGAGGAGGGGCCGGCAAGAGAGAGACAGACAGATAATATTATTAGGCGGCCTGCTGGATTTGGTGCAACGACGAACAGCGGCGCCGCGCGCCGCCGGCCGTGCGCCGTACGTGTGACGCCGCCGCGGGAATGGATTCGCCGCCGCCGCCGCCGCCGCCGCCGATCGATGCGCCTAGCTGGATGGCTAGCTAGCTAGGATCCATCTTCTTCTCTCCGCCGATCGGATAAGAGCTGCCGGCCGGGCGGCAAGCGGCCGGTGACGTGGCTGCGTCGCATGCGAGCCACGTGCATGCATGCACGCCACGTGGTGATCGACCATCCACGCACCTGGCCAGACAGCGCGACGTCGTCGACTGGTTTATGTTTAAAAAACCTTTAAGTTTTTTAATTAAATAGTGGTATATAATAATTAATTAAACGTCAACCAGAATAAGTATAGATAATACAGTATTATATTTTCACGCTAATTATTATCAAGACAATAAGCTTATACTTTCAAAATAGTTTATTTACTGCTACAAACACGAACGGTAGCGACGGACAAAAACGTACAGTAACGGTGGGTAACCAACCCGTCACTGCCAATCAAAATTAGTAGTGGCAGGCGTTGGTGCTAGCAGTGGATGGTGCCACTGTAGTGGCAAGCCTCTAAAGTAAAATCACCTAACGCCACTACAGTTCGTGTTTGTAGTCTCGTCTCTCTAGATGAATCTAGAAAAAAACAGAATAACTTACAATATGAAATGGAGGTAGTACGTGACAATAAACTTCTAAGAGCTTTTTATTTAACAGTATCTTGTTTAGTCTATTAAGCTTCAACTTACTTACTAATAAACCAAAACCTTTTAATTAAACCAGACCATATACTAATATATACTACTTTAATATATATATAGTGTAATTTATTATTTAGCAGTAGATTACACTATTTACTATTTACATGTTCCTTAAGGATCTATGCTAATTATTATTTTTTTAAATAATTTATAGTATTTTTCTTTCACCATATATGGTTAGTTGTTAGAGGTTAAACAATGCAAGCTTAGACTGATTGATTTATTGTAATTAAAAAGTGACATATAAATAAGAACAAAGTTAGACCAGTTGATATATTGTAATTAAAAAGTGACATATATATAAGAACAAAGTTATATTGTAATTAATGGGGGTTTTACCAGCAACAGGATAGGCAGACTATGACGCAATGAAATCGTCCAACGTCACTACAGTTCGTGTTTGTAGCGGTGCACGACTGTCAATATCATTCTGTCACCATCGTCGTCGAGCTAGATGTCGATGGCACGTACGACTTAATATTGTTTACAATTAATTAATCAATTACTTATCCTCTCTATCATGTACACATAATTACTCCAGTACTTGTTAAGTTGGTGATTAGTCGCTAGCTGCATGCTTGCTTTAGCTTAATTACAAACAAGCTAGCTTAATTTACGGCGGGTTAACTGCTCGATCGGCGGCGCGTCGCCGTGTCCCGGCCGGCGGCCAGGTCCACCTACTGTTGCTTTCGCGTACGGTCGCCGCCGGCCGCCGGCTGCCGGGTATATATATATATACATATATATATATACACCCACACGTTTAGGGGGTGTTTGGATCGGGGGTTAAAATTTTAGTCTCGTTTATTTGCCATATATATATATATATACATTTGAAGTATTAAATGTATACTATTTACAAAACCCATTGATAATCGGAGGTTTATTTGCGAGACGAATCTAATAAGCCTAATTATGCTATGATTTGACAATGCGATGCTACATTGAAAATTTGCTAATCATGGATTAATTATGCTTAATAAATCTGTCTCACTAATTATCCTTCGATTCTGTAATTATTTTTATAATTAGTTCACGTTTAGTGCTTCAAATTGACGTCTAAACATTCGATGTGACGCAGACTAAAATTTAGCCCATGATCCAAACACCCCCTAAAAGACTGAAAACCAGAATTCCTATGCTGGTCACCTTATTTTTCTGACGTTTTTTAGTAAGAATCAGTGGCACCTGTTCTTAGGAGGGAGAGCAGATGTGTCGGTGACCGATCCAACGAGCTGGTTCGAGAGCCATCTTGGCTAAGTTGCTGGTCAAGCCACAAAAGTCGGCTTCAGTTCGGCTCGGTGGCACCTCGAGTAAAATTGCCACGCGTAATTAATAATTATAATATTAGCATCTGTATAAATACATTTGTGTTTGGTTGCATGGACCTGTCTATAATAAACATCCACAAAATTTTAATATAAAAATTCTCAAACTTGGAAAAATAGCCACGTAGATTAACAAAATTGCGGTAAAAATGAATCAAAATTCCACTTTGCGTACAAAAGCATATATATAATTTTTAGGTTAACCATACAAGAAATCTTATACTCCCTCCGATGTATAAATATTAGTCGTTTAGACAAAATTATACATACCAAGATGATATTAAATGAAATTACAAAGGTTGTCTCAATTGGTTATGGAGCCTAGATTTAGTGGTACCACAAGTTCAACTCTCGATGACCACATCCCATTTGGTAGCAATGCTTCGATTGACGGGATGACTAATATTTGTACACTCTCGATAAAAACCAAAACGACTATTATTTATACACCGGAGGGAGTATTAATTGGTAGCATGCAACTTTGAGAATTTTCGTGGGCCCGGCCTCTCTTTGCTGCGGCTCGGCCCAGCCCACTTCTTGTGTCGCTGACAGGTGGGGACGGATCTGTCTTCCACCTCCGGCTGAATCCTCCCCCGCGCTCGCCGTCGTGGTCTGCGCACGCGTCGCGTCTCGGGCTATTGTTGACTCCCGATTCAATTTTGTAGCTTCTCCTACTCCCGACCGCCGCCGCCTCACCCCCGCACACCGTCGTTTGCGCGTGACCTCAAGGTCCTCCAAGTGAACCGGCAGCGTTTAAGAGCAGCCCGGGAAGTCTCTCCACTCTTTACGTATCCATATGGCTCGTTCCCTCAGATCATAAACTCCTAGCTTCTCGTCCGTGTGCGCCTCTTCTCCGCCGCTCGCCACCGGGCAACGTACGGTGACCTGATGAAATCAGACAGATCGGGTGCATGCAGCGATATCGGCGAACGACTGACTAGTCGAAGCAATCAGACGGGGCGCAGGAAATGCGACAGAGCAGAGCATGGCCGCCGCGCTGCCGTCTTCTCCGGCGACGTCCACACCGCCGGCGACGACGTGGTTGCCATGCGTCAGCGCGGTGGCTGGGCCACTTGGAGAGAGACTGGGCCGAGCCCAAAACCGAAGAGAAAAAAAATAATTGCTTTAGTGTTAAAATTAATAGTAAAATGCTTTAATTTTCGATTTACCACTCTAGTTAGAAAAATCCTAAAATTTCATGATTTTTAATAAAATTATACTTGATAATAGATTCAATAAGCTAATTTGATGCTATAGTTATTGATATTTTTTCTATAAAATTGGTTAAAGTTAAAGAAATTTAACTTACACAAAAGTTAAATTAACTTATAATCAGTTAAGCAGCTTGTGCAAAAAAATCAGTAGAGAAGAGAAATAAATCATAAAAATAAACCATGAAGATTATCAAAGTTAAGGCCTTAGAGATCTTGGTGATTAGTGATTATCAAATATTTTCTTGATATTAGTACTAGCTAGATGCTCATCACTACAACATCTAGTATAGTAGTAATATCAAGTTTAACACTGGAAAGCACTACTAACTCATCCATTTCAACTACTAATAACTAGACCACATTTCATTGTTTATGTGGTACATGCAAAAGTATTATTCAATATATCCATTTCAATGACTAATAACTAGACCATAATAATTCATTATCCAACTAACCCAACTAATGCAAAAGTAGGAAATTTCTTACTAAGGGTACGTTTGGTTTGGGGTGAGGATGGATAGGATGATTCCATCCATGGATTTAGAGATGAGATAATACATTTGAAATATTTGATTGGATGGATGAGATGAGATAATTTTTTATTTGGTTAGATGAATATAACTTGGATGAGATAAGCTTAAATTTAGTGGGACCCACTTGTCAAATATATTTTTTTAACAAAAATATAATAATATGAGATCCTATCTTATAGATTAATATATTGAAGAAATATTCTACTCCATGGTCATCTCATCCACCTTCGTCCTCCATCCAAATAGCTGACTATGGATGTGATGACCCTATCATATCTATGGATATCCAGCGAACCAAACACACCCTAACAAACATCACAAACCAGTTAACATATGCATTGAATGACATATTGGTGAAAGCTCTAGCAATATATATTTGTTGGCCACCAGATAAACATGGTAGAATGATACATGAGCCTCTTTAAACCCTAGGAGGTTGTTTAAGTTGTCAAATAAATCGTGTGGCACATCATTTTTGTTGGAGGAATGGGCTTTCTCACTTCCACTTGTCTTAGGTTTATTGGGCTTGCTTGCAGATGATGATACCTCGTTGACTTCCACTTGTCTTAGGTTTATTAGGCTTGCTTGCAGATGATGATACCTCGTTGACTTCCACTTGTCTTAGGTTTATCGGGCTTGCTTGCAGATGATGATACCTCATTGACTTTCACTTGTCTTAGGTTTTCTATCGGTTTTTTAATAGCCGACAGAAATAAAGCATTGTCTGTCGGTCTGTGGCTTACCGACGGGTTTTCAATAATGTATTGATGGTGAAAATAACCGATAAGAAAAATCTAGAAGAACGACGGGAAATTATTTCTTTGTGTTCAAGAAGACATGAAAATACATTAATTGTGATAGGAAAACAAATTTTCCTATCGGTTCATGCTCACAGGGAAATTCCGGTTTAATCACGACGGCAGCATACCGACAGGAAAAAGTCTACAGGCCGTCTGAAAAAACTAAATCCCATCAGGAAAAATGTTTGTACTGACGGTAAAATGTATTTTTCTGCCAGTGTAACTTAACAGCGACGAAAATTTAAACCCAACAACGTCGAATTTTCCTATCGGTCATAAACCATCATAGAAATCATCATACCGATAGGGAAATAGGTTTTCTTTCAGGCAAATTTAATTCCCCCATCACTCTATCCCTAGCAGGTATTTCCTGTTGGCACGCCACTAGCTAGGGAAATTGTTTTGTCTATTTTTCTGTCGGTTTTCTGTATTTTCCTGACAGTTCGCTGCCCACGGGAAATTCAGCTTTCTAGTAGTAAATAGTTAGATATGTATAACCAAAAAATTATGAAATTTTAATAGAAGGTATATCTCGAGTTATGATATTAAGATCTGGCACAACCTGTTTATTTAGTAGTGCCATTATATTACCATATATATAAACCATGCATTGGCATCTCATTTATTCCATATCATCAAATATTACACAACAATATATATGTGAAAGAGCATGCATTAAGCTAGCTTGATACAGCAGCTAGGGACACACACACACACTCACACATATATTACAAGTGTCATCACATTGCACATTACTTGACTGCAAACCATGATATATATAGTACTAGATCATCAGTTTCCTCCTCCGATGATCCGTGGATTATTATATATATATGAACATGCATGATATGATATGATGCAAATGGTCCTTTGGTATAATTTTTTTTCACCATTATGGTTTGCTCAGCTGCTGGTTGTTGTGGATGATGTTCCGGTACTGCTCAGCTGACATGTCATGGTGGGAGTCTGTTGTGGTAGTGGCAACACTCATTGTCATTGGGGTGTAGTAGGCTGAAGCAGCAGTAGTGCCTCCTGATGCAGTATCAGCTGCAATATTGTTTGTGCTTTCAACATTATTCCTAGCAACATTAGGAGGAGTTGTGGCAGTTGGTTGTCCATGTGAATCACCATGCTGTAGTGATGAAGCCATCCCAGTGACGACGGCGAGTTTGCGCCCATCTTTGATCAGATCTTTGCGAGAAAACACCGCGTTGTTTCGGTTTGCGCTGACCTCAACAATAGCATAGGAAAGGAGCACTACCAAGCTAAGAAGTAGTAGAATTGAACACCTCTTCTCCATGTTGTCACTGAATGGATTGTGTTATAATTTTATCACATGAGTTATCTTATGAAGTACATTATAAACTCAAAGACAATACTGCAAAAGAAATATCTCCTTGCATTGGACAAACTAGATGCAAACATGTTTTTTGGGGGGATTATATGATTCCTATTAATTTGTACATATATAGAAATAAATTATTCCAACATGTTGGTTATAGTGGCCGTGTATAAAAACTCCTATTAATTCTTGGCAATGCCAAACTTTTGGCATGGTTGAGTTCGTTTGGCCAAGAACCAAACATGCCCTATATATATCCCAAGTTATCTTGAAGTGATCTTGAGCTATCAATTCATGTGAAAAATCATTGTATAGAATTATACAAATCTTCTCAAAATTACCACAAACTAACACATCAAATTTTGAATCAGCACACATATATATAGTGTTGTGTGACTGTAATGATGAAAATTAATTGAAGTACTTATAGAAATATGTTAGTCAATACTTGATCGATCTTAATCATGTGATGACATGATGGACCGACAAATTTAAATACATGGTGTTGCTAATGTCTAGAGGGAAGACACATAGGCAAACCAAAGTATCAATCTTCCACAACACTACTAAGGTAATAACAATAATGGTAACATATTACACAAGGGACAAATATTACAACTAGCTAATACTTACATGCTAGCTGCAAGCACCTCCAAGCTGGGAAATATATATATTTGTCAAAAGGACTCAGTATATATATAGGAGAAGAATTCAGTGCTATTACCTTCCAATGAAGATAACCATATCACATCTAGGTAGTGGTGGACGTCGGTCGGGTGTGCGCACTTTGTTAGGAATAGAAATCAAAATAAGATATACCGAATAATTTTTTGACACATCTCACACACTCAACACATGATAAGGTGGATGAAGAAATAGTCTTGTCGCGCATGACAAGAAAAAGATGCAATGGCACGCTTACCGATCACCCACCACTACGTGAAAGAGAGAGATTGATGAGTGTCCCCAAATTCTTCGCCCAATGCATTATTTCAGGTACTCGGTGAAGACGGATTTGCTGAGTGTTTTCAAAATCACACTCGGCAAATATCAAACACTCAATAAAGACGGTTTACTGAGTGTTTGCACTTTGGATGACCTTTTTTGGGAAGTAGCTATTATTCTAGGTATGAATTATTGTAGGCTAGCACTACGAGATCGCCGAGTGTCAAATTCTTAGCCGAGTGCATTATTTTGGGCACTCGGCGAAGACGGGTTTGCCGATTGCTTTCAAAATCACACTCGACAAATATTAAATACTCGGTGAAGGCGGGTTTGCCGACTGTTTGCACTTTGGATGACCTTTTTTTGGGAAGTGTCTATTATTCGAGGTATGGATTATTGTAGGCACTTCAAATTTGTCAAAACAGGTCTATAAATCATATTCTAAGGAGGTGATAAATATGACACTTTTTTAAAATTATGTATGCCAAAATTTTATTAAAGATCCAATCTTAGCTTACACACACACACACACACACACACACACACACACACATATATATATATATATATATAGTGGTGATGTTACAAGAAATAGGTATTTTATTGGTCATTACTATCCTGAAGAAAGATCAGGTTTTGTCTACCCTCTACTGATATCATGATCTCAATACTGCAAACATAGCCTGAGAATAATAAATCTACAGACTACAGTCCTAGCTAGGCTGTTTTTTTTTCTTATCTCACCTTTAGTAATTATTGCAGGACGTACACCATGCATGCATGGCTCTTAACCATTAATGTTTCTAGCACTTTCCAACCTAAAACTTCGCTCATCTCCCCAAAAAGATATAATCTTACAAGAGGATTAATACTATATTCAACCATTATTTCTTACTTACAAAGTACTACGACCATACGGCGTGCAAAATAAATGTACTACTCCACTAGTCATCAGTGGCATGCAACAAAAAAATAATAAATGGCTCATGAACAACTTTAATTTGTTTCGGCGCTAAAGTTCATGAGGAATCGATCGCCCCCAAAATTTCGGCAGACCATGGCTTTCTGCTGCGTCAAATAATTGCTGATCAATTGCAGCTGCAGGTCACTGAAATATTCGAACGACATGCACTACACTACAGTACGTATGCCCGTGCTCGTTTTTTACTTCGTTAACAGATTTGCAGGCTTTGCAGCAGGCAGGCAGCTGGTAACGACATGACTGGCCCGATCGATGGGTCTACGTACGCATGGAATCATGAGACCAAACAGTAGGACGAACGTAGCATATTTGTCACCAGGCTTGTCAGTATATTTGTCATTGCATGCATGCTACTCTTGATGTTTAATTTCCTGCAGAGATTGACGCATGAAATCATGTGCCTGCATTCTCTTGTTCCAAGGTGTCCCCAGAGTTTTTGGCACTGACCACTGACATGGGACGAATTGGAAAACAGGATCAAGTATTCATCATCGAATCATCTCATGCAGCTCCCAAATAATCACGCCAGACACCCTGAGCGCCTATAACATTTCTTTTTTAATAACAATTGATCTCTTGTGCTTCTTAGCAAGATAGACCTTCTCATGAACTTAAGTGGTGTTATAGGTAACTTTGCAGACACAAACAATATTTTTCATAGTGGAAGAAAACAAGATGTTCACTTTATTTTTTTTAGGTTTGTGATTTTATTACTGTCATAAACTCATTATGGCTTTTGCAGACCTACCTAGGGCTGTTGCAATGTGCTGTCTTATAATGGTGAACAAAAAAGTTAATATTTCTTGTTGCAAAATATCCCACCGCGAAGAAAGATCAGCCGTTTGAGAATGAGGTGACGATTTGGTAGAACTGTTCTATAAAATTTGAATTGAGAAATGTTCTATTGGTAACATTTGCATATGCGCAAAGATAAGAAGAAAACACTAATTGGTTGTTGTACAGTAACTACATAAAATGAAGACAATCCATTCATTGAACATAGTACAAACTTGTACTAATTGCTTTACACAAAATGCAAGTAAGATGTAATTAATTTAATTATTACTGTATTTCACTATTATGTCCCAAAAAGGTAAGTAAAATTATATGGAAAGTAATATTTTTTGAACAAGATCATGAACAAAAATAGTATAAGAATTAATTAAGGAATACCAAGAATGAGTAAAACATGAAGTAGTTATATATGCATTCCAAAGTATCCCAAAGAATCATTGTTGACATGAAAAGAAGAGAAACAATATGCACTAGTGTAGTGGATCAAAATCACGCGCATTATTAGTGGATAAGAACCGCATGCGCACGGCGAATATTTCTTGGTGTGTCATACACAAGAGAAAGTGAATGATAATAATTGTGTCGCCAATGACACCGGAAAATGAGTGAATGCACACTTACCGAACGCATTGTTTTAGAGATCATTGTCGAATAAAGTTACATATAGCATAATATAACTGACAAATTGTAGGCAATAATCGAACACATGTATGAAGTATTGAATTACAAGTAGTAGAACCTCAACCTGGTTTTCACAATCCTATGAACATGTAATTTGCATGTGAAAAGTACATAATTTTATCGGGGCGTCCCTCCCAAAGAATTATTTCCTCTAGTAAGGAAAATGTGAGTTCATGTATTAATTGCTTCCTATGTTTATTATCATTGAATGGATGTATTTAATTTTTAATTGCTTCATTTCTCTGCATGTTCAAATATTTTTCATCCCAAATGATCAAAAACTTTAGAATCATTTATGAGAACTAACCTGTGATGATGTCATGAAAACTGAAGTATTTGTAAGAACTACACTAACTATAAGGCTATTCACAATGAGGGTTTCATGGTATTAATTATCATGACACATCAGATTTTTTGCTGACATGACATTTAATTAATGAGGGAAGAGAAGGAAGTAGTGTCATCACCATGACATGGTGCTAATCCGTTTCCAAGACGGATGAAATGAAATGAAACACCCACTGAGAGCCAAATTGTTTCATCAGAGAGGGTATTTCATTCAGTTGCAAAGCCAATGTGAACTTCTAAGAAACAGTGTTATGAAACCCACCACTGTGAATAGCCTAAGCATATACATATAACTGTTATATAGTAGCTGACTACAATTTTTTGTTTGTTAGGCCATTTTACTCTCCAATAATATTTTTCGGCAGTTATGAATCTGGAATTACTTTAATTACCCATGTAGCTAGGCTCTTTCATTTATAATGTTGATTGACCTAAACTAGTTTTGGCAAACATATCTATAGCTATTACTTATCAGTGTCGTTCGTGTGATGAACCAACATGCATGGATTGTTGACCAACAGTGTCAGTTCCAAAACTAGCAATGATAGTCATGAACTATTAGTTTTTCACTAATCAATGGCAGTACGAAACCTGCTACTGACAGCAATTTTGAACTACCATTGATCAAAGAAAATGATACATTTTCACTGTTGGCTTAGGCACAAATGACCGTAAATTAAAGGATCACTACGTACTTATAGAAGGTTCTCTAGTAGTGTGAAGAAATATAATGGTACATCTGTCTCATTTTTATAAATGCTAGTAGGTGCAGTACAAATTCATGTAAATGTCATATATACATGTTGGTCTTACCCATCACATGCATAAGATGTTGTAAAAAATTAAGTTAAAGAAAGAAGAATAGAGTAGAAAAAAGTGATTGGTGATTTGAATGTATGGAACAATGCTTTATTGGATGGACAGATCGACAAGAATAAGGTTGGTCAGCACAGAAGTCGATGCATGTAGGAACTTTGCAAATGTGACATATATGACAACCTAGCTAACATGGGGAATTACGACCTATTCTTATTACCCCCTAATTCTAAATATAAGTTGTTTTAGACGTGTGCACAATAATTTAAAAACTAAGTCGAATAACTATATTGTTGCCCCTCATTTAGTCATAATATTGGAGGCGATAAGCCATGTATTTATGAGAGAGGGGTAACATTTATTTGGTAAAAGCAAGTATGAAAGAAAAGATGACAAAAAAATCTAGATGTTCTACAATGACTAATATTATTTGGGAAAAAAGTTGAGTTAACAAATTTAAAAAATATATAAGGAAATTAGAGGGATTGCATGATATGAACATGCTTGCAGTACACCTCTCGTGCAAATAAGTAACCCACTGTTTGAATATAATGAACTTCTCATATGAGATAACACTAATTAAATAGAACAAAAGAGAGATTTCCGCCGACAAGCATACACATTAATTGTTATCAGCAAATCTCCACATGGAAAATGGATATTGTAAGATCGATCGATGTCTTCAGAATCTTATGCACTTATATGAGATCGATCTGTCGCTCTTTAACATAATTCCCCATGAAGCATAGCAAGCACAAATTTAACACAAGCATTTAGATTGACTAGTCAATGCAGAATATATAATACCATTGCATGCATTACTTATACTTACTTCAGTAACATAGAATATCATTACAAGCCGGGCTTTACAAGAAGCCGGGACATTATTTAGATGCACGCGACATAGATCAGGTGAGGACCTATATATATCACCCGTAGTAATAACTTGGTAGTTTAATTCAGTGCAAACATTTAAGCTTTTATTTTAGCCATCTGTACTAGGAGCCAACAACGTTTACACACACATAAAGCAGACATATATGATGGGTGTAAACAAAACTCATGGAGTACGACCAATATTCTTTTGCACTTCTGTCCAGTACTGGTTGGGAGTTATGGTGCGGTGTGAACCTATAGCGGATCCAGCTGAATCAGTACTGGTTGCCTCCGATGATGATATGAGCTTCCGTCCAGGAGCTATCCCAGCTTTAATGCCACTTCCTCCATTGCTTGCATGAGAATTCGCAGCAGAGGTGATTTGCTCCGCCATAATAATTCCATCATTAGAACTTGTGCCATGATCGGAATAACCAATCGTGAACATCATCAGCGTCGCCATTGTGATGAGCACTGCCACTGTCAAGGCCTTCATCTTCGTGTATTCTGCAAGCACACATACACACTTCAGATTAAACAAGAATCAAGCAACTATAACCACTGTGAACCATATTAAGAAAACTATCATGATTTAGTTCCTCAAAATGAAAAACTCTCACTTGTTTTAGTATTAGCTCTCAGGGCATTTGTTGATGTTAAAGATGGAAGAGTTGGGTGTACATTTATAGCCATGAACGAAATGTGCTGATCTGGATATGGGGCATAGGGCACTAAAAAAAATCTGGATGCGCAATTGGGGGAAGCCTCATGTCCGATTGGTAACAGCGCATTATGTTAATAGTGGTGGGGAGGAATATTTTTGGTGTGATTATATGATATATATATGTCCTGTGAAAAGTGAAGCATCCAATATGCATGTCAAGCTATCTAGGGTACCAAATTTATTTTCATTTTTTCTAAGGTTAAGAATATAGTTTATCAACCCCAGGTGTAATGTGCATGGTTGTCCTATTTAAAACCAGATCGATGTATAAAACCGACTATTTTACACCCTCTCGGAATTAAGTAGGGAACCGTTGTGATTTACTTTCTAATAAGGTGGTTTTGAAGGCAACTTTAATTTACTATATAAGTTAAGACAATCTGAGTGGCTTGGTCTACATAAAGTTGAAGGGAAATGGAAAATATCAAAGAAACCTTTAATGATGTTCCCATGGGCTTCACATTACTACAAGAACCACTATAAGTGGTGGTTCAAAATCATCAGCAGTGTTGGGTTTTTAACCACCACTAATTAGTCAGAACTGATAGTCCACGACTATTAGTGGTGATTCCGGAACCTCCACTGAAAGTCCACTTTCACTGGCTTTCCTTATTATGAACTACCACCGAGACTTTTAGTAGCGGTTCGTATTATGAACTATACAACTGATAGTATCACCAACATATATATTCGATGAGCATTTCTCCTTACTCCCCCTAGTTTCAAAAAGTAAGTCGTTTTGGACATGATTTCAGATACCAAGGAATGATTAATTTGAGTGTACTTTCCTTGTTTGCCCCTATTAAATACAATGCATTAGTAAAGATAACACATAAAACGAGATAAAACATACTACTTTAGGGGTATAAACGTCCAAAATACACAATAAAATGCAAAACGGCTTGTTTTAGGCAACTTTGGATACAAGTCTAAAACAACTTCCTTTAGGAAACCGGAGGGAGTATATATTATATATAAAGCACATAGTATTATATCATATATATATATATATATATATATATGAAAATACACATATATTTTAGATTCATTTGTATAGTTTACATTGAATCTTATGTAGACAATCTAAAATCAAATTAGTATTTATATAAGAGAGTATATATGTTTCCATAAGGTTCGAATTTGAGAATTCTTATTACAAGAATAAGCAGCTATACGAGCTAGTCTATAGTTTCTTGATACATGAAGGCTCTGATCTCTATGCGTCCTTAATTAGTCTATAGTTGTATTGAATGGCCCCAAAACATTTCTTTGTCTTTTTTGGAGTTAAAAGCCGCAAACCCATGAAATTTGACTGCACATGCGTTGAGTATCTTCTGCAAGTATTTTGATCAATGGACATAGTAGTCGATAATTTTCTATCTCCTCGTGGAAATATCACTCAACCTTTGCAACCACTCCTTCTGGTAGCATAGACTACTATCATTAACCGTTTCACACACCAATCTATGAAGCAGAATGGTGGTGTGTCAAATAACACATTTCAATTCCAATTGAGTTAATCCATCCAAAGCCACTAGTAAAAGAGCAAAGCCACCAAATTAAAATGCAATGTTCATTTTACTGATTTTTATGCCACTATCAGTGGTGGTAGTAATATGAACCACCACAATAGTGCATTCTATCAATAGCGTGGAAGAATATTTTAGATGTGACACTTTGTATGAAGTATCTCTAGTTTGAAGTCAATATCATGTAGAAATATGCATGCCTAGTTGCGGTAGAAAATAATTAGATAGTTTAAGTACACTTTTTATATATTTTTTGTTAAAACTAAGGAAACAATATACTAATCCGCTAAAGTATCATGGTTAAGTTGGTGCACTTAACACTACAATTACAAAGCTTGGTACATTCTATGAGGTTGTAAACTGATACGTGTAGTCACGATGCTCGCTAGCTGCTCCATTCACTATATACCCAGAGCTTGCTAGCTAGCTCTAGGTATACACTTGTACTGATCAATTTGTCCAAACAAAGTTCTTTTCAACTTCGATTGCAATTCAATCAAGTTGGCCCTCTTAGTTTGGTATCCGTTAATTCGATCGGTAGGATTGAAGCACACAATCGAATTTGTTTACTCATTATTATATTAATTTCTAGTAGTAGTTGCAGTGACCCATGATGTACATTGTTGTTTGCTTGATCCAAATCATATCGAGATGCTTGTGATCCAGATCACCATGGATTGATGATGAGTACCTTTTGAGTTGTGCATGAGGTTGAGTATTTGTGTTGACATTGTGTACCATTAGTGATGCGTAATAACGTATATTAGTGACGGGCATCTCCCTCGTCACTCTTATATCTTCAGTGATGTAACATCTATCGTGCAAATAAGTAACACAACTATTTGAATATAATGAACTTCTCACATGAAATAACACTAATTAAATAGAACAAAAGAGAGATTTCCACATACACGCACATTAACTGATATCAGCAAATTTCCACATGGAAAATGGATATTGTAAGATCGATTGATGTCATCAAAATATTATGCACTGATATGAGATCTTTCTTTAACATAATTCCCCATGAAGCATATCAGACACAAATTTAACATAAGCATTTTAGATGGACTAGTCAATCCAGAATATATACCATTGCGTGCATTACTTATACTTACTTCAGTAACATAGAATATCATTACAAGCAGGGCTTTACAAGAAGCCTGGACATTATTGAGATGCATGTATGCGACATAGATCAGGTGAGGACCTATATATCACCCGTAGTACGTAATAATTAACTTGGTAGTTCAGTGCAACATATATGTGTCCCCGCACTGAAATACAAACATTTAAGCTTTTATTTTAACCATATAGGAGCCAGTAACGTTTACACACACATAAAGCAGACATGGGTGTAAACAAAACTCATGGAAAATGGTGAAGCCTGTTAATCTTGTCCAATGCCTCTTTGGGAGTCATGAAGTGGTGTGTTTCAATAGCGGATCCAGTTGAATCAATACTGGTTGCCTCTGATGATATCAACTTCCGTCCAGGAGCTATCCCAGCTTTAATGCCACTCCCTCCATTGCTTGCATGAGAATTTGTAGCAGAGGTGATTTGCTCCGCCATAATAATTCCATCATTATTAGAACTTGCACCATGATCGGAATAACCAATCGTGAACATCATCAGCATCGCCATTGTGATGAGTACTGCCACTGTCAAGGCCTTCATCTTCGATTCATGTATTCTGCAAGCACATATATACACAAGTTAAACCAGAATCAAGCAAGCAACTAGATTCAATGTGAACCATATTGAGAAAACTATAATGATTTAGTTCTTCAAAATGAAAAACTCACTTGTTTTAGTCTTAGCTCTCAGGGCATTTGTTGATGTTAAAGATGGAAGAGTTGGGCGTACATTATTTATAGCCATGAACTAAATGTGCCAATCTGGATATGGGGCACAGGGCACTAAAAAATCTAGATGCGCGATTAGGGGAAGCCTCATATCCGATTGGTAACAAAGCATTATGTTAATAGTGATGGGGAGGAATATTTTTGGTGTGACTACATGATATATCTCCTGTGAAAAGTGAAACATCCACCATGCATGTCAATATAGCTAGGGTACCAAACTTCTTTTCATTTTTTTGTAAGGTTAAGAATATAGCTAGAGTAACAATGCATTATGTTAATAGTGGTTGGCCTATTTAATACCAGAGATCGATGTATAAAACCGAGTATTTTACACCCTCTCGGAATTAAGTAGGGAACCATTGTAATTTACCTTCTAATAAGGAGGTTTTCAAGGCAGTTTTACTATATAAGTTAAGACATGCCGAGTGGCTTGGTCTACTTAAAGTTGAAGGAAAATGGAAAATATCAAGGAAACATTTAATGATGTTCCCCTTGGCTTCACATTACTAAAGGAACTGCTATTTAGTGGTGGTTCAAAATTGCCATCAGTGTTGGGTTTTAAACCATCACCAATTAATTGGAACCGATAGTCCACAACTATCAGCGGTGATTCCAGAACCTCCACTGAAAGTCCACTTTCACTAGCGGTTCATATTACAAACCACCACTGAGACTTTTAGTAGCGGTTCGTATTATGAATCACAACCGATAGTATTATATATATATATATATATATATATATGCAAATGCACATATATGTTAGATTCATTTGTATAGCTTACATCGAATCTTATGTAGACAATCTAAAATCAAATTAGCATTTATATAAGCGGTTCGAATTTGAGAAATTCTTATTACAAGAATAAGCAGCTAGTCTATGGTTTCTTGATACATGAATAAGCCTCTGATCTCTACACATCCTTAGTACTCGAGGACACAGATTCTTGACTATATTACTTGCCCAGTGGTTGTCTTGAACGGCCCCAAAACATTTCTTTGTCTTTTTTGGAGTTAAAAGCTGCAAACCCATAAAATATGACTGTACATGCGCCGAGTATCTTCTGCAAGTATTTTGATCAATGGACATACTAGTTGATAATTTTCTAGATCCTTGTGGAAGGATCACTCAACCTTCACAACATTTAATTCCAATATATGAAGCAGAGATTTCCCTATAGTTCAATACGCAGACGATACGATCATTTTCGTCAAAGCCACAGCAAAAACATTTTCAACCTGAAAGGGCTGATAAACTCGTTTACGCAATTCACAGGGTTAAAGTTAAACTTCAAAAAAACTAGTCTGATTCCTATAAACATCAACGAAGAAGAGGCAGAACTGCTAGCAAGCACCTTCGGCTGCACAACTGAAAAATTCCCAATAACATACTTAGGTCTGCCGTTGGGAACAAAACTACCAAAGTGCAAAGACTTAATTCAGATCACGGATAGAATGGAAAAAAGGCTGATGGCAACATCTTACTGGCTGTCTAGAGCAGGTAGACTACAGATTGTCAACTCAATTCTAACTGCGCTGCCCACATATGCAATGTGTATGTTTCAACTGCCGGTCAAAATTACACAACGTATTGATAAGGCGCGTCGAAGATGTTTATGGCGTGGCAGCAACGCAGATGCAACCGGTCTCTCGCTGATTAGTTGGGACAAAGTTTGCAGACCGAAAGATAAAGGGGGACTTGGTGTGATCAACATCAGAGCACACAACAATGCCTTGCTAACAAAGCACCTGCATAAATTCTACAACAGCGAGCGGATCCCCTGGGTAGAACTGGTCGGACAACACTATAGTAGAGCTGGACGGGTCCCGCATTTACACGGTAAAAAAGGATCGTCATGGTGGAAAGGGATCCTAAATCTTTGCACGTTATATTTGGCGATCGCCACGCCTACGGTCGGATTAGGATCGACGGTATCGCTATGGCATGATGGTTGGGCAGGGAGACCCCTAAGTCAATCATTCCCGAGGCTGTACACATTCGCGTATCGGAAGAATTGTTCGGTGAAAACGGGGATAAATCAGGATGATTTATCAAACTTATTCTATCTGCCAATGTCGGCAGAAGCAGAACTAGAATTCAATCAGCTACAAGAGCTTCTAACGCCAATACGGGATAATCAAGGGGTGCTAGACTCATGGCATTATATTTGGGGGGGAAGAACTTATGAGGTGATGGATATGTATGCAAATACATTCAAGAACCTGTTTGCTCATCCAGTATTCAAATGGTTGTGGGGTGCCCGATGCGCGAACAAGCTAAAGTTTTTCTTCTGGCTGTTGTTACACGACAGATTAAACACGAGAGACATGCTGGCAAGGAAAAGATGCTACACCCGGAGGGGGAAGATCAATGTGTCTTGTGCAGAGGGCATCGGCTAGAAACAGCATATCATCTTTTCGTCGATTGTACTTTTGCTGAGAAATGCTGGAGAAAGATTGGTATCGCGTGGCCTCAAGGAGAAAGCCTTAATAATCAAATACTTGCAATTAGAGCGGACGGCCACGAAAAAACGGTGAGAGAAATAATAATCGTGGCAACGTGGACAATATGGCTCTCCAGAAATGAAAAGATCTTCAGGAACGCGAGGCCATCGGTAGACAGCTGGTGCGCTCGGTTTAAACGGGAAATGGTGCAACAAAGTCATCGATACAAGGCTGAACTGAAGGCTGAAATCTTAGCTTGGCTAGCAACAATCTAAGACATGCCTATCTAGTATGTTGTACATTTAGACCTCAAATTTCCGGTTTTATTTTAGAAAATTGTAAGCACATGGTTGTGTTTTCTCACTACGTAATATACGACCACAGTAGGAGCCTCTCCTGCTGGTTGTCTTCAAAAAAAAAAATATGAAGCAGAATGGTGGTGTCAAATAACACATTTTAATTCCAATTGAGTTAATCCATCCAAAGCCACTAGTAAAAGAGAAAAAACACCCAATTAAAACCAACCGCAAGGATCAGATGATGACACCAACAAGAACACGATGATCTCTTCTCTTTGCTAAAATTTCCAATACCATAGGTAGCTTGTCGATCAAAAGGCTCAAATGCCAACATTATTTAAGGCTGTTAAAATGCAGCGTTCATTGTTCTGATTTTATGCCACTATCAGCGGCGGTTGGTAATATGAACCACCACAATATATAGCGCATCCTATCAATGGTGAGGAAGAATATTTTAGATGTGACAATTTGTATGAAGTATCTCCAGTTTGAAGTCAATATCATGCAGAAATATGCACGTCCAGCTGTGGTAGAAGAAATTAGATAGTTGATGTGCACTTTTTAATATTTTTTTGGGTAAAACTAAGGAAACAATATACTAATCCACTAAAGTATCATGGTTAAGTTGGTGCACTTAACACTACAATTACAAAGCTTGGTATATTCTATATATATATATCCTATATTTATGAGGTTATGAACTGATACGTGTTGAATTGATTGGCTAAGTTTGGTTCAATTAATTCAATATAAAATCATGCATGATCTGCACACGTAGGCTCACTGAAATATTCGAATGACATGCACAGTACCTGATGGGCCTATCTACACATGAATTCTTGAGACCAAGCAAACAGTACGTACGTACCTAGCCTAGCATGGCGCCAGGAATCATGCAGAACGGAAGTTTGGCAGGCTTGCCGGCCAGTATAAATCACCAGGCTTGTCAGTACATTTGTCATTGCATGCATGGACGTTTTCCTGCAGAGATTGGTACATGAAATCATGAGCCTACAATCTCTTGTTCCAAGGTGTCGCTAGAATTTCTGGCACTGAACACTGCACTCACATGGAATTGAAAAACACGATCAGCTAGTAGACAGCTATTCATCACAACTAGTACTCGTACAAATATTAATAGTTTAGATATAATTACACATACTAAGGTGATATTAAATAAAATTATAAGGGTTGCCTTAATTGGTTATAGAGCTTAGACATTAGTGGTGCCACCCAAGTTCAACTCGGTGGCCACATCTCATTTGGCAACCTCCATTTTTTGCGTTTTTATTGCATAAACGCTTTGGGAGAAGAGGACAATTAAAGTCACAAACACTTTGATTGACGGAACGACTAATATTTGTACACTCTCAATAAAAACCAAAACAACTATTATTTGTACACTTCTGCTGCCTTGGATATATATTTATATCGCCAAATGAATGTCACTTGTCCCGAGGCTCACACAGGCTAGCTAGCTTATGTCATGAAACGTACGTACAACAGCAGCTAAAGATGCTATGCATGCATCGGAAAATGGAAATAATTTGGACACATATAACGATTGACAATATGTATGATTCATTTGTATATTCAGCCGTTTGAGATATATAACAATTGTTTATCCCAATACCATTGCAGATTAGTCTCTAATAATAATGGTATAATTAATAAATTACCTTTAATTTATTGATTAATTTATATCAGTTTGGAAGGAAGAACAGGTATAGATGGTCCCCCAACCTAATGAAGACCAGTTTAATTTCTTGCTTCAATGTCTCTCTAGAACAATATACTGAATGTTCCTATAGAAGAATTTTGGGTTCCTTGTTTAATTTGAATTGAGAATTGTTATGTTGGTAATATATGCATCTGCAAAAGGGAAAGAAAATACACATAATATATATGACTCATCGATTTGTCAATGTAGTGAGGAAAGTTGGGCAATATAGTTTGCCCAAATTTGAACATAGCAACAGCAAACTTGTATTCAATGCGTTTATACAAAATCCATGTTATTTGCTATTATATTGAATCTGTTGCGTATTTCACTATTATGTCCTTAAAAAAGGTGACAATAAGATGTGGAAAGATGAGCATTAGTTTGAACAAGATCAAAATAAAAAAGTACAAGAATGAAGGAATACCGAGAACGACGACTAAAACATTGCGTAGTTATATACACATACCAAAGTTACTATTACATTACGTGTCATTAGTACTCATTGAAACCCCCTTTAGTCTTAATTAGTTTTTTACATTAGTACCGATTATCCAAAAAATCATTGCTGCTATTCAAAGAAGATAAACATTGCACTACTAGTGTAGTGGATCAATATCGCTCGCATTATTAGTGGATAAGAACCGTAAACGCACTGTGAATAATTCTTGGCGTGCTATACAAAAGATAAGTGAATGATAATAATTGTGTCACCAATAACACGTACGAACAGAAAATGACTGAATGGCACATTTACCAAACACACTCTTTTAGATACCATTGTCGAATAAAGTTGCGCATGCGGTTTCAAACAATGAAACCCACAAACCCAATCTTTGCGCAAAGTCACCTTGTCATTCCACCTCAAATCGATATGTACAATTTATTATTTTGATACATGTAATCCAAATTTTAAAACAAAAACTGAGCATGTAATAAT
Organism: Zizania palustris; assembly: GCA_019279435.1. Lineage (NCBI taxonomy): Eukaryota > Viridiplantae > Streptophyta > Magnoliopsida > Poales > Poaceae > Zizania > Zizania palustris. Next base: position 35,710 of record JAAALK010002130.1, on the reverse strand, counting down.
TTTGAATTAAAAACTTTCAACTACAAAGTTCTAGATATCGTTATCGAGATCTATAATTTTTGTATACGGTTTGTTTCCATCTAACTTCACATGAAATAGTTACAATTTTTACATGCGGTGTTTTAAGCTAAATATTCAAACACATATATGTTTATCTAAACAATATCAAATGAAAAAACTTTCAACTACAAATTGGTAGATCTCATCGAGATATACAACTTTCATATAATGTTTATTTTTTACACATTGTTCATTATGTCTACCACTTCCGGAAATATTTCTAGATGTGCTTCTCTTCACAACTTGCCTATAAAAATAACAATATCATATTTAGGTCAAATCTTAAAATAAATATTTATGAATCTAAAAACATTTTAAATTAAAAAACATTCAACTACAAAGTGGTAGATCACATGGGGGTGTACCATCCATTTCTATATAACATTTTTCATCATTCGACTCCATATGAAATAGTTATTCTTTTACAAATAGTCTTTTAAACTAAATTTCAAATGAATCTTTGTGCCTATAAACAATCTCAAATGAAAAAACTTTTCATTAAAAAGTTTATATCTCTTCGATATCTACAACTTTCATATAAAGTATGTTTCCATCCTACCACATGGAATACTTATAGATTTTAATTATTGGTTTCTTTTGTGAAACATTGTGAAAATAAAATTATTTTCGAGATGAAAATAACATATACAAGTAATTTTAGGGAGTCCATGATATGAACATATGATTGCATGCAGTACACATGTTGTGCAAATAATTGACATTGCTATTTGAATATAATGAATATATGGGTCATGTGCGATACCACTGAATAAAAAATTAAAGAGCTAACCTCCTCAGAAGATCGACATGTGTTATTTGATATCATCAAAGTTCCGGTTGGGAAACGGATATTGTGAGATTGATTGATGTAATCTAAATATTATTCACGTTTAACTGATTGAGATCTATCTTTAACTTAATTCCCCATGAAGCTTATACAATGACTTGGCAACGCACAATATAAAACTATTGCATGCATTACTTTCGCAAAGTATAATATCATCACAAGCTAGGCATTATTACAAGAAAGGCTGGACATTATTATTTCGATGAGACAGATAAGAGAAATAAACCAACATCACCTATATGTGCCAGTAATTTGTTATGGAAGACATGAAGTCCTTGAGATTGACCGAGTAACGAACACGAGATTGCACAGATCATGGTTGGCTTTGTAATTTGGTGATATTACAGCTGGGCCAGAGTTTACGAGACTCATACAGATCACGTTGAGAATGTATATAAGGCACGATATACCATCCCATTATTCCAGATATTTAATAAGTGATTGGGTCTGAAATAGTAATTTTGTGAAAAGTGTTTGCAGTTAATATTAGCCTGATTATGATGGATACATTGCCTAATATAAGTTCTTCATGGCAGATGTCATCCTCCCGTTAGTTATTGCACGCGCCAATATTTGCATACTACATTGATAATTAAATTCCTATTTTCATTTCATTCCAATTTTTCATATTTTTGTGATGCTAGAATTTTACTCCTATACATATTAGTTAGTTGAATTGCATTTATTTTCATTCAAAGTTTAATTAATTCATAGTTAGCTTGGCATATATATATATATATATATATTCTTCCTTCAGTGTAAGTTAGAACTTGATCGAGTCTACCTGGAGATAGATGGGTGCCAATTAGCCTTTAACATGGATGGCCAAAATTTATTCGTTTTTCCAAGTGACATGGAGTATTATTTGCTTTTTCATTTAGGATCCTATGAGTAAGCACTGACCCACTTGCTCAGCTTACTAGTAATGCTAAAAGGATATTCATGTGTGCCCAGGATGGGAACTACTACTTCAATTTGAGTTTATCCATTTTAGATGGAAACAATGTTTTTGATTCATGCCTGCCTGATATTGGAACTACAACACCTGGACCTATGATTTTTCAAAACATGAATATTCTTGTATTGGTTTCTTAATTCAATTGCACGGTATGACATTTCTAGTTTATTGTTTTACTTTCCGAGTATTCTTTACTCACTCTTGTGTTTTATTTTGTTTTTAGGTAAATAATGTCAAGAGCATATTGGGTTAGGGGTAGCACTTTATCACACGTCACTTTGCATGATATATACATCTTAACTTAGTATTAATCAGTAATTTAACTTAATTTGTGCTTTTAGACCTGTCGGGAATAGGATCCCGGGATACTTCCCGAATAGTTTTAAGCTAACTAGCCAACGGTTGGAACCCTTCGGGTGGCCAACATTCGGGGGTCTGAAGGCTTCTGAGTAAGAGGGCTCTCGACAACAACCATTTGGGTGGTCGCCATCAAGATCCAGACTGTCATTAAATCTCCATAATCCCGCAGTTATCAGTGCACTTATCTTTAGAATTGTTACCCATATACTAATCATTTACCCCTTTTATTAGTCATTAATGGGGCTCATTATTCGTGTTTTGTAACCCTCGATCCCTCTTATATAAGGGATCAAGAGGAACCTAAAAGGAGACACCGTTTTTGGATACATTCTTGAGTACGGTTAAAGCAATTCACACCGAATAGCTCATACAACACACATAGGAGTATTATCCTCTGGGAGGCCCGAACCTATCTAAAATATTTGTCTCTGTTTCGCTATTTGAGATAACCATTGGATCATTACACAACACCCCCTTTAGCCTAACCAAAACCTCTCTTGAGGTATCTATGTAGAGAACTATTATTCATACACATTTACAGTTGGTGCGCCAGGCAGGGGAGGTTCGCTTGTGTTTTAAACTGATTCAATGGATGTTGTATGCAAGGTCAGCACCAAGGATCCAGTCGTGTCACGATTTCCTTCGGAAGTTTGACTTTCATTGGTGATTGCGTGCATCAATTGGTTCCGACCATTGCCCCACTAAGGGAAAAACTTCATGTATCCTAGTGGTACATTCATTAGTTCATCGGGCATCCGATCTCATGGCTCCACCTAGGGCACTCCTATTGGCCCCATGGGCGTCCGAGCTACAAACTCTACCCAAGGCTTGCCCCTAGGTTACCATCAACTTGCTCGCTGACTATGTCATCTTCACCAACTGAAGCAGGCGCACGGTACAATGGTGGCAATTTTCTATTCTTGCTTCAAGACGATCTTGCTAGCCGATCATCCCGGCTAAACATGCATCATATCCACCACTCATTATGATTGACTAGTCAATGCAGAATATATACCATTGCATGTATTACTTATACTTACTTCAATAACATAGAATATCATTACAAGCCAGGCTTTACAAGAAGCCTGGACATTATTTAGATGCATGTATGTGACATAGATCAGGTGAGGACCTATATATCACCCGTAGTACGTAATAATTAACTTGGTAGTTCAGTGCAACATATATGTGTCCCTGCACTAAAATACAAACATTTAAGCTTTTATTTTAACCATCTAGGAGCCAGTAACGTTTACACACACATAAAGCAGACATGGGTGTAAACAAAACTCAGGGAGTACGACCAATCTTTCGCATCTCTGCCTGGTAATCTTTGGGAGTCATGAAGTGGTGTGAACCAATAACGGATCCAGCTGAATCAATACTGGTTGCCTCCGATGATATCAGCTTCCGTCCAGGAGCTATCCTAGCTTTAACGCCACTCCCTCCATTGCTTGCATGAGAATTTGCAGCAGAGGTGATTTGCTCCGCCATAATAATTCCATCATTAGAACTTGCACCATGATCGGAATAACCAATCGTGAACATCATCAGCATCGCCATTGTGATGAGCACTGCCACTGTCAAGGCCTTCATCTTCGTGTATTCTGCAAGCATGTATACACACAAGTTAAACCAGAATCGATCAAGCAACTAGAATCAATGTCAACCATATTGAGAAAAGTATAATGATTTAGTTCTTCAAAATGAAAAACTCACTTGTTTTAGTCTTAGCTCTCAGGGCATTTAATTTGTTGATGTTAAAGATGGAAGAGTTGAGCGTACATTTATAGCCATGAACTAACTGTGCCAATATGGATATGGGGCATAGGGCACTAAAAAAATCTTGATGCGCAAGTGGGGGAAGCCTCATGCCCGATTGGTAACAACGCATTATGTACATAGTGGTGGGGAGGAATATTTTTGGTGTGACTATATGATATATCTCCTATGAAAAGTGAAGCAACCAATATGCATATCAATCTAGCTAGGGTACACACTTCTTTTCATTTTTTGTAAGGTTAAGAATATAGTTTATCAACCCTAGGTGTAATGTGGTTAGCCTATTTAACACCAGATCAATGTATAAAACCGAGTATTTTACACCCTCTCGGAATTAAGTAGGGAACCGCTGTAATTTACCTTCTAAGGAGGTTTTGAAGGAAACTTTACTATATAAGTTAAGACATGTCGAGTGGCTTGGTCTACTTAAAGTTGAAGGAAAATGGAAAATATCAAGGAAACATTTAATGATGTTCCCATGGGCTTCACGTTACTACAGGAACCACTATAAGTGGTGGTTCAAAATCACCATCAGTGGTGGGTTTTTAACCATCACCAATTAGTCGAAACTGATAGTCCACGACTATCAGCGGTGATATTCCAGAACCTCCACTGAAAGTCCACTTTCACTGGCGGTTCTTATTACAAACAACCACTGAGATTTTCAGTGGCGGTTTGTATTATGAACCACAACTGATAGTATCACCAACATATATATTCGATAAGCATTTCTCCTTATATATTATATATAAAGCACATACTATTACATCATATACAAAATATGCTAGATTCATTTGTATAGCTTACATCGAATATTATGTAGACAATCTAAAATCAAATTAGTATTTATATAAGCGACTATATATGTTTCCATAAGGTTCGAATTTTAGAAATTATAATGACACGAATAAGTAGCTAGTCTATGATTTCATGATACATGAATAAGGCACTTATCTCTACACATCCTTAGTACTTGCGGGCATAGATTCTTGACTATTGTACTCGCCCAGTGGTTGTCTTGAACACCCCCAAAACATTTCTTTGTCTTTTTGTAGTTAAAAGATGCAAACCCATGAAATTTGACTGCACATGCATTGAGTATCTTCTGCAAGTATTTTGATCAATGGACATATATACTAGTTGATAATTTTCTAGCTCCTTGTGGAAAGATCTCTCAACCTTCGCAACCCCTCCTTCTAGTAGCATAGAGCCATAGACTAATATCATTAACTGCTTCGCGTACCAATCTTTGAAGCAAAATGGTGGTGTCAAATAACACATTTCAATAACAATTGAGTTAATCCATCCAAAACCAGTAGTAAAAGAGCAAAACCACCAAATTAAAATGCAGCGTTCATTGTACTATTTTTTATGCCACTACCAGTACTGGTTAGTAATATGAACCACCACAATAGCACATCCTATCAATATTGTGAAAGAATATTTTAGATGTGACAATTTGTACTGATCAATTTGTCAAAACAAAGTTATTTTCAACTTCGATTGCAATTTGATCAAGTTGGCCCTCTTTGTTTGGTCTCTTTTAATTCGATCGGTAGGATTGAATCACACGATCGAATTCATCTACTCATTATTAATTTCTAGTAGTAGTTGTAGTGACCCATGGTGTACGTTGTTGTTTGCTTGATCCAAATCATATCAACCTGCTTGCAATCCGGATCACCATGGATGACTAGTAATTAGTGACGGGTAATAACGTACATTAGTAACAGGCATCTTTGCCATCACTCTTATTATGTCAGTGATGTAACATCTATCGTGCAAACAGGTAACACAACTATTTGAATATAACGAACTTCTCATATGAGATAGCACCAATTAAATAGAACAAAAGAGAGATTTCCGCAGACACACACATTAATTGATATCAACAAATTTCCACGTGGAAAATGGATATTGTAAGATCGATCGATGTCATCAGAATATTATGCACTGATATGATATATGTCTTTAACATAATTCCCCATCAAGCATAGCAGACACAAATTTAACATAAGCATTTAGATTGACTAGTCAATCCAGAATATATACCATTGCATGCATTACTTATACTTACTTTCGTATCATAGAATATCCTTACAAGCCGGTGGGCTTTACAGGAAGCCTGGACATTATTTAGATGCATGCATGTGCGACATATATCAGGTGAGGACCCATATATCACATGTAGTAATAATTAACATGGTAGTTCAATGCAACATATATATATATATATATTCCTGCATTGAAATACAAACATTTAAGCTTTTATTTTAACCATATAGGAGCCAATAACGTTTACACACACATAAAGCAGACATGGGTGTAAACAAAACTTAGGGAGTATGGCCAATCTTGTGCATCTTTGCCCGGTAAACTTTGGGAGTCATGGAGCGGTGTGAACCAATAGCGGATCCAACTGAATCAGTACTGGTTGCCTCCGATGATATCAGATTCCGTCCAGGAGCTATCCCAGCTTTAATGCCACCCCCTCCATTGCTTGCATGAGAATTTGCAGCAGAGGTGATTTGCTCCGCCATAATAATTCCATCAGAACTTGCACCATGATCGGAGTAACCAATCGTGAACATCATCAGCATCGCCATTGTGATGAGCACTGCCACTGTCAAGGCCTTCATCTTTGTATATTCTGCAATCACGTATATACACAGGTTAAATCAGAATATTCAAGCAACTATAATTAATCAATGTGAACCATATTGAGAAAACTATCATGATTTAGTTCCTCAAAATGAAAAACTCACTTGTTTTAGTCTTAGCTCTCAGGGAATTTGTTGATGTTAAAGATGGAAGAGTTAGGCGTACATTTATAGCCATGAACTAAATGTGCCAATCTAGATATAGGGCATAGGGCACTAAAAAATCTGGATCCACAATTGGGGGAAGCCTCATGCCCGATTGGTAACAACGCATTATATCAATAGTAGTGGGGAGGAATATATATGAAAATGCACATATATGTTAGATTCATTTGTATAGCTTACATCGAATCTTATGTAGATGATCTAAAATCAAATTAGTATTTATATAAGTGAGTATATATGTTTCCATAAGGTTCGAATTTGAGAAATTCTTATTACAAGAATAAGCAGCTAGTCTATGGTTTCTTGATACATGAATAAGGCTCTTATCTCTAAGCGTACTTAGTACTTGAGGGCACAAATTCTTGACTATTGTACTCGCCCAGTGGTTGTCTTGAACGACCCCAAAATATTTCTGTCTTTTTTGGAGTTAAAAGCCGCAAACCGATGAAATTAGAGTGCACATGCATGCGTTGAGTATCTTTGCAAGTATTTTGATCAATGGACATACTAGTTGATAATTTTCTAGCTCTTGGGGAAAGATCACTCAACCTTCGCAACCCCTCCAAGCTTCTGGTAGCATAGACTAGTGTCATTAACTGCGCTTCGCACACCAATCTATGAAGTAGAATGGTGGTGTCAAATAACACATTTCAATTCCAATTGAGTTAATCCATCCAAAGCCACTAGTAAAACTAGAATACCCAATCGATCTGTAACATCCTGTAGCTTTCAGATTATCTCTCTCTATATGAAAAGTTATTTCAAATGCCTTATTTGTATAAAAATCTAAAGCAGCTATATCGAATAATTTTTTGACACATCCGACACACTCAACACATGATAAAGTGGAAGAAGAAATAACCGTGTCGCCTATGAAGAAATCAGGGGATTATTCGCGAGATAAATCTAATGAGCTTAATTACGCCATGATTTGGCAATGTGATGTTACAATAAACATAACTTAATAATTAGGCTTAATAAATTCGTCTCGTGATTTATCCTCCAATTTTTCAATTATTTTTATAATTAGTTCACATTTAGTCCTTCAAATTAATATCCAAACATCCGATGTGACATGGGCTAAAATTTAGCCTCATGATCCAAACACCCCCATAGTTGTGATGTTACCAGAATAGGTATTTTATTGGTGATTACTGTCTTGAAGAAAGATCTTGTCTCCTACTGTCTACTGATATTATTATGATCTCACTACTGCAAACATAGCTTGAGAATAATATAATAGATTCGGCAAACATTGTTTTATACTATTTTAAAAAAAAAACAAAAATAGAATAAAGACAGTAAAAAATCCCATAATTTGTAATTATATAATATACACTAATATTTCATCCTAGAAAATTTCTTGGTTCAAATAATCAAATATAAGGCACATAGAGTTTAAATTTGGGATCTTTTACTTAAAATCTTATAAACAACTTTTTTAACCAAAAATAGCAAAGTAACTCTAAAAAATGTCAAATTTTGACATGGTATAAGATAAATTGAGTTTTAGTAGTACAAAAAGTTTTAAGTTCAAACAAATATTTGAATATCTATTTGCTTCTAAACCTAACTCATTTCATCCCTAAACTCCTAAACCTTCTCTCAGGTTGTCCAATTTCTAAAGGTCATACTTGAAAACTTTGTCGAAACATTATGAATTTTTACCATATCATATATGTATGATATAATGACACCATGTCAAGTGTCATATTTTTTAGGCATCAATTACATTTTCTATAATTAAAAAACCATTAACCTGCATATTGCCGGTCGAGTGTCGTAAATTAGATTTTAAATATTTAGTTATATTTAGTTGTAAAAGATTACAAATGTAATCATGAACACAAATATGATTTTTCCATAATTTTTGAGTCATTATTTCATGTACACGCATTTCAAATTTGACCCACTTGGAAGTAAATCCTAGAAATACAAATATTTTATTAAAATACCAAACCCACTCATAAAAGTATGAAAATTTATCAAGGATTAAAAGATGTTGAATTATAACTGTACAAAAAAATTCAGGTTCAAAACATTTTTAAAATGTGATATGGACTCAAAATGTGTTTTCACATGAAATAATGGGTATTTCATCTTTACCGAGTGTTTTATTAAATACACTCGGCAAAGCAGCTAACTTGACACGTGGCGCACAGGTTTGCCGAGTGTCAGGTTTGACACTCGGCAAACCCTAGGATTTGCCGAGTGTCTGTTAGTGACACTCGGCAAAGAACATTTTTTGCCCGTCCCGTTATCACGCCGTCATGACTACCTGGTGAGCGATTTTTTACGAAATATTTGCCGAGTGTATTTTACGTGGCACTCGGCAAAGATGGGAGTATGCCGAGTGTAACGTGTTTGCCGAGTGTATTTGTTTGTACACTCGGCAAAGGTTCGTTTGCCGAGTGCCCGAGGGAATGCGCTCGGCAAATCTTAGGGCACTCGGCAAACGTTGTGTTTCCGGTAGTGCATGATCTGCAAACGTAGGCTCACTGAAATATTCGAATGACATGCACAGTACCTGATGGGCCTATCTACACATGAATTCTTGAGACCAAACAAGCAAACAGTACGTACCTAGCCCAGCATGGCGCCAGGAATCATGCAATAAGAAGTTTGGCAGGCTTGCCGGGCAGTATATTCTCAGGACAAATCACCAGGCTTGTCAGTACATTTGTCATTGCATGCATGGACGTTTTCCTGCAGAGATTGGTACATGAAATCATGAGCCTACAATCTCTTGTTCCAAGGTGTCGCTAGAATTTCTGGCACTGACCACTCACATGGAATTGAAAAACACGATCAGCTAGTAGACAGCTATTCATCAGAACTAGTACATCGAATATCACCCTTCAATTTGGCACGGAATGAAAGTTAGCTTCCTCGGTCCCAAATTATGATTATTTCTAGGATTTGTCACGTTTATTAAGATACAAGGAAAAAAACCAAACTACTCCTCATCAACTACTTTGTAGTATTCTAAACAATTAGTACTACGTGCAAGTACTACTACTCAAGATAGAGGTAAAACAGTAAGATTTAATAAGGAGAAAAATTATAGAAGTTTAATACGTGAAACAAAAATTGAACGATAGAAATGGTTATATCTTGGGATGGATGGAAGGAGTATTTATATATCATAATATCTAAGCAGTACGTATATGTTACAGCTTGTGCGTGCATGTATATATACATACTTTAATTTACATCTTTGATATTTTATAGTTCCGTAGAATCGGTTTCAAACAACAAGATATTGAAAAAACATCAACACCATCAGACAGAAATTAAAATCCAATCGAGAACGACGACTAAAACATTGCGTAGTTATATACACATACCAAAGTTACTATTACATAACGTGTCATTAGTACTCATTGAAACCCCCTTTAGTCTTAGTTTTGTTACATTAGTACCGATAATCCAAAAAATCATTGCTGCCATCCAAAGAACATAAACATTGCACTACTAGTGTAGTGGATCAATATCGCTCGCATTATTAGTGGATAAGAACCGTAAACGCACTGTGAATAATTCTTGGCGTGCTATACAAAAGATAAAGTGAATGATAATAATTGTGTCACCAATAACACGTACGAACAGAAAATGACTGAATGGCACATTTACCAAACACACTCTTTTAGATACCATTGTCGAATAAAGTTGCGCATGCGGTTTCAAACAATGAAACCCACAAACCCAATCCTTGCGCAAAGTCACCTTGCCATTCAACCTCAAACCGATATGTACAATTTATTATTTTGATACATGTAATCCAAATTTAAAAACAAAAAATTGAGCATGTAATAATTTGGTAAATGTGCCAATACAATTTTCCGTGCCATTACAATTTTCACGGTTTGCCAATATGTCATCGGTGTGTCACTGACAAATGGGGGCCGCCACAGTCACTGACAGTGGCATATAGGCAATTTCTGAAAATTATAATGGCATGTGAGTAATTTTCCCTAATAATTTTGAATTAAAAACATTCAACTACAAAGTTCTAGATATTGTTATCGAGATCTATAATTTTTGTATACGGTTTGTTTCCATCTAACTTCACATGAAATCGTTACAATTTTTACATGCGGTGTTTTAAGCTAAATATTCAAACAAATATATGTTCATCTAAACAATATCAAATGAAAAAACTTTCAACTATAGATCTCATCGAGATATACAACTTTCATATAGCCACATTTATTTTTTACACGTGGTTCCTTATGTCTACCGCTTCCAGAAATATTTCCAGATGTGCTTCTCTTCACAATTTTCCTATAAAAATAACAATATCATATTTAGGTAAAATATTAAAATAAATATTTAGAAATCTAAAAAAAATAAATTAAAAAACATTCAACTACAAAGTGGTAGATCACATGGGGGTGTACCATCCATTTCTATATAAGGTTTTTCATCATTCGACTCCATATGAAATAGTTATTCTTTTACAAATAGTCTTTTAAAGTAAATTTCAAATGAATCTTTGTTCCTCTAAACAATCTCAAATGAAAACACTTTAAATTAAAAAGTTTTATATCTCTTCGATATCTACAACGACTTTTATATAAAGTTTGTCTCCGTCCTACTACATGGAATACTTATATATTTTAATTATTGGTTTCTTTTGTGAAACATTATGAAAATAAAATTATTTTCGAGATGAAAAATTACATATATAAGGAATTTTAGGGAGTACATGATATAAACATATGATTGCATGCAGTACACATCTTGTGCAAATAATTGACATTGCTATTTGAATATAATGAATATATGGGTCATATGCGATACCACTGAATAGAAAATTAAAAAGTTGACCTCCTCAGCAGATTGACACACGTTATTTGATATCAGCAAAGTTCCGGTTGGGAAATGCATATTGTGAGATTGATCGATGTAATCTAAATATTATTCACGTTCAACTGATCGAGATCTATCTTTAACTTAGTTCCCCATGAAACATAAGCTTTTACAATGATTTGGCAACGCACAATATAAAACTATTGCATGCATTACTTTAGCATAGTATAATATCATTACAAGCTAGGCAGTATTACAAGAAAGGATGGACATTATTATTTCAATGAGACAGATAAGGGAAACCAACACCACCTATATGTGCTAGTAATTTGTTATGGAAGATATGAAGTCCTTGAGATTAACCGAGTAACGAACACGAGATTGCACGGATCATGACTGGCTTTGTAATTTGGTGATATTACGGCTGGGCCAGAGTTTATTACGAGACTCATACAGATCACGTATGTTGAGCCAGTGGATTAATTACCATAAATATTTGTCAGCGATCATATATAAATTAGGGTGGACCGGCCTGTTCCTATTTGGCCTTGATTGCTTGCCACTGCACTGCCCGTGGGCATGTATATAAGGCACGGCATGAATATATATATATATATATATATATATATTCTTAATTCAATGTAAGTTAGAACTTGATCGAGTCTACCTAGAGATAGATGTGTGCCAACCTTTAACATGGATGGCCAAAATTTAATTTATTCGTTTTTCCAAGTTAAGAGAGCCTAATTACTTAATTAGTGTTGCCATTGATACCAGCACAAAAATTCTAGTTAATGACTGATTCATAGTTGTTGAGTTGTTCCAAAACAGGAAGTTTTCAAATCTTAAAAAAATATAAAATCCCTATTTTATTGTATTGTGTAATGTATATTAATTCTCCTCTTTTATATTACATGTCACCTCTTTTAATCACTGAATATTACAAATAATGTTCCAAATTCATGTTCAGGCAATTGTTTATTTTAGAGAAATTTTATTAGTCCTTGAGGAGGTAATACGAGGTACCATAATTTTATTGTAAATAGAGGAATCAAATATTATTTGGTTCCATAAAATATATACCATTACTATTGATCAATAAGTGTGCAACTCATTAATGAGACTATTTATGCAGACGCCTACAATTTCACGACATAAACGGTTGAAAAGATGAACCACCTATGAAAATCTCTACCCTGTGTGACCATTATGAACCATATGTGGAAAGGGGTATCGTATCATCGAGTCATTCTTATGATCTTCCTTGTGCCACCATAGTCATTAACTCAATTGCATTTGCAAACATCCACTACACTTCAAATGGGGAATTATAAGAAAATACCATATCACCTTTCTTGAAGTCTTTTTCCTACTGCCATCATCCATTTCATCATTATCTCCTAGCACATTATTATTTTCCTCTCTTCCATTGGGTTGTTTTCACTATGCGTATCTACTTAGCCCTAACCCTAGCCACAGTCACATGAACCATTGCTGATTTTTTAGGAGACGCTAGTGATTCTCGATGCTTACTAACTACCAAATCAAAAACCGGGCCAGGCAATGATGTGGTTGCATATAGTAGTGCCTAGCTAGATGAAATCTACAAACCATCTGTTCCACAAGGTACATAGGGATGTGCAAAATTAATGTTATGCACTTTTATTTTCCGATAGATGGTGGGTTGAAAGTGTTATACCTAGGGTTTAATAAAAAGTATAAAAACATTTTTACCGTTGCTCTGATGGACGATCGGGTTCTGTGGTTCCGTAGTGCTCATAGAGTACGTTCCATTTTTATACTTACTTATCGAAATCGGTTTTCATATGAAGTCGTAACAGGTAATTTAATTTGGATTGTTAGAATAGGGAATTGAAGGCTATATATAGAGAGAGTACCAAAGAGATCGATCTCACTAGAATCGGCGCCACTGCTCCTTTTCCTAGCCACTCTCTGCTCCCTCTTCACTACTAGCCCATGATCCCTATATCTAGTCTACCGCCAACACTCCAGACCTCTGTTGTCTCTGCCTCTAGCGCTCAGTCCAGTCGCTACTGCAGAAAAATCAAGATAAGGCCAAGGAGAAGGGAGAAGGAAGAAGAGAAAGCAGGAAGAAGAAGAGGGAAATAATTTCAGGGGTTTTGGCCTGGAGCAACCCTTGATTCTTCTCAAATTCATGATTCTAGCTTCATGGGTGCTGAGTCTTCCGGCAAAGTGAGTGGAAATCTAGGTTATCACTAAGGTTAAGGAAAGTACATGGCAAAAATATTTGTTTGTGATGAATGAATCGGTTTACTCTACTTCCCATAATTCTATATGCATATAATTGTGTATGCTCTCGATGTTTGGTTTCTGATTTTATACTTCTAATTTGTTTGAAGTTCTCGATGCGATTCATATTTCAATATTCTGGATTCTTATTCTATTCATGTAATTCAAGTATCATGCATAGACATGGAGTATTATTTGCTTTTTCATTTAGGATCCTATGAGTAAGCATTGGCCCCGCTTGCTCGGCTTACCAGTAATGCTAAAAGGATATTCATGTGTGCCTGGCATGGGAACTACTACTTCAATTTGAGTTTATCCATTTTAGATGGAAACAATGTTTTTGATTCATGCCTACCTGATATTGGAACTACAACACCTACCTGATATTGGAACTACAACACCTAGACCTATGATTTTTCAAAACATTAATATTCCTGTATTGGTTTCTTAATTCAATTGCACGATATGACTTTTCTAGTTTCTTATTTTTACTTTTTGAGTATTTTTTACTCACTCTTGTGTTTTATTTGGTTTTTAGGTAGTAATGTCAAGAGCATCTTGGGTTAGGGGCAGCACTTTATCACACGTCACTTTGCATGATATATACATCTTAACTTTGTATTAATCAGTAATTTAACTTAATTTGTGCTTTTAGACCGGGAATATGATCACGGGCTACTTCCTGAATAGTTTTAAGCTGACTAGCCAACGGTTGGAACCCTTCTTGTGGCCAGCATTCGGGGGTCTGAAGGCTTCTGAGTTCAACACTCAGGAAGAGGGCCCCCCGACCACAAGCATTCGGTTGGTCGCCATCAAGATCCCGACCGTCATTAAATCTCCATAATCTCGCAGTTATTGGTGTAGTTATCTTTAGAATTGTTACCCATAGACTAATTGTTTACCCCTTTTATTAGTCATTAATGGGGCTCATTATTCGTGTTTTGTAACCCTCGATCCCTCTCATATAAAGGGAACGAGAGGAACCTAAAAGGGGACACCATTTTTGGATACATTCTTGAGTACGCTTAAGGCAATTCACACCGAATAGCTCATACCACACACAGGAGTAGGCTTATTATCCTCCAGGAGGCCCGAACCTGTCTAAAATCTTTGTCTCTGTTTTGCTATTTGATATAACCATTGGATAATTACACTACACCCCCTTTAGCCTAACCAAAAACTCTCTTGGTGTATCTCTGTAGAGAACTATTATTCATACACAACAACAGTTGGCACACCAGGTAGGGGAGGTTCTCTTGTGTTTTTCAATTGATTCAATGGATGTTGTATGCAAGGTCGGTACCAAGGTTCCCATCGGTGTCACGATTTCCTTTAGAAGTTGTCTTTCATTAGTGATTGTGTGCATCAACTGGTTCAAACCATTGCCTCACTAAGGGCAAAAACCTCACATATCCTAGTGGCACATTCATTCGTTCATCGGGCGTCCGAGCTCATGGTTGTACCTAGGGCACTCCTATTGGCCCCACGGGCATCCGACCGACCAGCTCCGCCCAAGGCTTGCCCCTAGGTTACCAACAACTCACTCATTGCCTATGTCATCTACACCAACTGAAGCAGGTGCACAGTTCAACAGTGGCAATTTTCTACAGTTGCTTCAACATGTTCTTTCTAGCCGGTCATCCCGGATAAACATGCATCATATCCACCAGTCATTATGATGATGATGGGTGCTATCTCAGAAGATGAACCCTCCGATGGTAGATGCTGAATTCAATACTCATCAGCGTGAGCACCGAAGGTGGAATACCACCCAAGCCAATCGCCGCGTGAGGGCTCGCATGGATGTTGGAACCTACTGACAAGGTGTACAGGACACATACACAATGGATTTTGAGGGCAACGATGTGTTCCACACCTACGACAAATCTGCTCACTATTAAGAGGACGCTCGCTGCTCTCCCTGACATGCTTGAGCTCCAAAGGGCTCGGGCCATGACTTAGGCGATAGCTGCTCAGCTCGTTGATGTGGTGCGTCCTCATCGATCACAGTCTCTAGACCACAACTCTCATTCCTGACTATCTAGGCGTTCAACGTGCTCACATACCAGCGAGTGTCGAGGGAGCTCTTACATGGGTGATGCCCAAAACATCATCAATGACGCTCGTGATGCGCACAATGTCATTTCTCATTGTCGCGGTGAACATGAACATAGCGAGGTCTGCTATCGTGAACAATACGACAGGAGTCATGGCATGTTGGGGACCAATTGACCCAACACTGACATCTCACGCCACGATGGCTTCCCAGCCTTCTTCACCTTCTTCGAGTGCTATCGTCAGATCGTGTGGCCTCATAATTTCCGCTCAATAGGAATCACACCATACGATGGTAAGACCGACCCCTCCTAGTGGTTGTGGCTATACTACATGGCCATTCGCGCAGCCGGAGGAGACCAAGATGTCATGGTCAACTACCTCCCCGTCATGCTTTCTACGGCCGACA
Source organism: Zizania palustris (assembly GCA_019279435.1). Taxonomy (NCBI): domain Eukaryota; kingdom Viridiplantae; phylum Streptophyta; class Magnoliopsida; order Poales; family Poaceae; genus Zizania; species Zizania palustris. Next base: position 19,331 of record JAAALK010002130.1, on the reverse strand, counting down.
TTAGCTGGCTTGTTGGACTCTCGGAGGACTCCATCAATTCCTAGAGCGAGTTGTGTGATGTCTTCATCACCAATTATTAAGGAACTTGGCAAAGGCCTACCTCACGACATGACCTACACCAAGTATGCCAAAAAGATGGTGAATCCCTCCGGGACTACATTTGCGACTTCTCCAAGTGACGGAACACTGTCACTAGCATCTCTGACTCTGACATAATGTCCATATTTCAAGATTGTCTACACAAACCTTCAGATCTATTTCGCCATCTGGTGATGAACGAGCCAGACTATCTTGGTGAAATGATCACCGTTGCCAAACAGTTCGCCAACACTGAGGACGCTGAGCAAGAGCATATGCATCTGAACACTCAAAATTCTGGGAAAGACAAGAAGAAGATGGATAGTCGTCGTTCACTCTTGCGTGATGACCATGATAAGTCCCAGTCCTCCACTCAGCTAAGGAGCAAGAAGAGGAAGGGCAAAAATATCATGGTCACTGACAAGAATTCCACAGTGGGATGCTGTTAGGAATATGATCCCAGGCTACTTCTTCAGTAGTTTTAAACCGACCAACCAACAGTTGGAACCCTCCAGGTGGCTAGCATTCGGCGGTCTGAAGGCTTCCGAGTTTCGCACTCAAGAAGAGGCCCCCTGACCACCAGCATTTGGGTGGCCGCCATCAAGAATCATACCATCATTAAATCCCCATAATCCCATAATTATTGGTGCGATTATATTTAGAGTTATTACCCATATACTAATTGTTTACCCCTTTTATTGGTCATTAATGGGGCTCATTATTTGTGTTTTGTAACCCCTGATCCCTCTCATATAAAGGGATCGAGGGGAACCTAAAAGGGACACCTTTTTTTGGATATTTTCTTGAGTACGCTTAAGGAAATTCATGTCTAATAGCTCATACTACACACACATTAGTAGGGTTATTATTCTCCGGGAGGCCTGAACCTGTCTAAAATCTTTGTCTTCGTTTCACTGTTTGAGATAACCATTGGATCATTACACTACACCCCCTTATCCTAACCAAAACCTCTCTTGGGATATTGCCGTAGAGAACTTTTGTTCATACATAATGACAAGACCTTTGACTCATTCACTACAAGAAACAGTAAATTCCCATCGGCTTTTTTAATTTCCGTCGGCATTTCTGAAAGTCGACGGAAGTTACATAACTTCTGTCTACTTGCACAAGACGACGGAAGTTCACTTTGAATAGTTAAGTTTGTGAATGTGAATGATTCATGAAGGTGGAGAATGTGAATGTGTTTGTGAATGTTTGGTTAATTTCTGAATGTGTGTGTGTGGAGGTGAAGAATGTGAATGTGCGTGTGAATGTATTTGTGGATGTGATTTTGAATGTGTGAATGTGTTTGTGGATGTGTATATGGTTGTGAATGTGTGATTATGTTTGTGGATGTAAATGTGAATGGGTGAACCAAAAAAATAAAAAAAATCAGTAACTTTCGTTAGCTATGGTCAGCAGACGGAAGTTAAAAACCAGTAACTTTTGTCGACTGACCATAGCCGACAGAAGTTATTAACCAATAACTTCTGCTGACCACGCCTAGGCTGACATAAATTAGTGATTTTCTAGTAACTTCCGTCGACCACGTCTAGCCAACAGAAGTTAATTAACTTCCATCGGCGACCGATGGAAGTTAGTCATTTTTTTCGACACGTTTCCGTTGGCCAGAAACCGACGGAAGTTAGCATTTTGCTGACAAAAGAAAGCCAATGGAAGTTTTATGTTTTCCTTTCCTGTAGTGATTGTTCATGTTATGGCATGTCTTTGGGACAATTTGAGATTCTTGGTTATAGTTTGGAGTTGTGGTCGATTGGATATGATAAATTGTTATAAATTTTCTGTCGTGGATGTCCATATTATAGGGAAAACTCTGCCGAAATTTAGAATAAATTTTAGACTTAAGTAATTTTAGGGCTTGGTATGGCATCTTGGGTATGTGGATACCTAGGGTGTTACAGAAAGAAAATTACATACCTATTTTGGCAACCATGAGTCAGCAATGATTTAACTATTCTTAACTAATCATTCAAAAATGTTAAAGATTTTCATACAATTTCATAGAAATAAGGAGCTAGCTAGGGTGGGGCTAAAGCCCCTACCGCCCCACCCTTGATTCGTTATTATTCATGTTGTAATGCAGCACCATGCATCGTAGATCTACAAGTTTCTTAAAAAGATAAATATAATTTATTTGTGCAAAATTATGGCAAAAAACTCGATCTCTACAAGCTAGTCCGGATTTAATAAAATGTGCCTACTAATTACATAAGGCATGCATGCTCGCCCTACCGCTCACAACTTTTTACCAATATTAGCCTGATGACTATATCTAGAGATCTGCCTAATAAATGTTACATGTATATTTGATACATTCCTACGGTTCTTATGCTTGCATGACACATCCGTTCTTCATATATAACCATGGAGCAATCACTCCAAATCCTACGCACCAACAGAGCAAAGGCATAAACTAATAATGGAGTCGTCATCGTGCAAGTTCTTCCCGGCAATTGCTGTCCTCCTCCTGCTTGTCGCCGCAGGTACTATACCTACGTAAAATATGAGAATAATACAAATGTAAATTATCAATGTTTGTTTTAAATATAATGGTCGGTTTTGATGTTATTCTTTTGTTTATAAATTTTGTCGATATATATGTTCCCACGTACGCAACAAGATATGCCACCATGCAAAATTTTGAAAAATCCATTTACAGATTATAGAAATTTAAATTTGACAAATATTCAGAGTAAATATTTACATACAATTTGAATCGATTATTTACTTTGATTTTCAAACTCACATAAGAATTTACTTCGATTTTTCTACGTGTGGCAACTAGCGACATATATATGTCCCTAAGGTTACGTTGTGATAGGCTTGGTGAGGTAATAGAAAACCTAACTGCTCAAATGAAGATAAAACTTAAGTTTAGGTTTGAAAAGTAGCCTAGATACATACCTCAACTTGCTTAGGATTGAAAAACTTCGAATAAGATCAGTGACCAGAGTACGACAACAGATGAACAGCTAGCCATGGATTATTATATAATTCACCATTAATTGTAAATGTTGTTTTGTTGTTTTTGAACAGATGTGGCGCTGGCACAGGTGAGGGAGTGTGAGACTCCAAGTACCCAGTTCCAGGGGTTGTGCATGATGGAAGCCAACTGCGCCAATGTGTGCTTGACAGAGGGGTTTTCGGGTGGCAAGTGCAGTAGCTTCAGGCGTCGTTGTAAGTGTACTAAGGCATGCTAGTCGATCAGTGATCGATTCGATCACCCAAATGATCGATCGCAAGTCGCAACAGTACAACTTGGAGTCATTATTTACTGTTGGATTCCACATGCACCACCTATATATGTTGCACCCTACTACCTGGAATAAATCTTCAGGTTAACAGGGAATGTTCTTGCTTCTTCTTTCCTTGATCATATCAGTCGTTCAAGCTCAAATGTAACAAATATTTGTAACGTGTAACCTTTTTCACCCAGCTTTATTTTGGATTTGAGAATGAATTCTTCATTTTTTGTTGTTTAAGAATTACAAATCATATTCATCTCCCTACTCGATCTAACCATGATGCACATCATTTATTTGATGATCTATATACTAGGATAAATTAACCAAGTGTTCAAGATCCATATATATCACACGTGAAGCAAACTCCCAAACTTAACGAAATGAGAATTAAGATCAATATAAGAAGTTGCTTAAATCTTGAAATTTATATATTAATTAGAACATACATTCCATGACTTCGATTATTCCAATAATACAAGCATGCAAGTGCGTTAAATATCTTATGATCACTCGTTTTACCTACGATGATGTTAATTAAGCATCATTATTGGTGAAGGATATATATGTGGATGCATCTCATACACATTAGGAAAATAGGTGATTTCCATCATGTGTGATGATCAGCTTATATTCATACATAAATCAAACCCTCTCCCATGATGAAATTCCTCCATGCTTCTTCAATTCAGTTTTTGGAGGCAATTGGGGAACATGACTCTTGGGCAAACATGGTCACCGTAACCGGATGAGGGCCTCCCGTTGATCATTTCAACATCCGATCTTGCAAGCATGTCGCCTTTCTGCTCATCGATCGCAACCAGCTTCCTTGGCAGCGCAGCCGAAGTTGTAATCATCAACAAGATGAAGACAAGAACATGAACTACTACTGGCTTCATACTTCAGAAGTCTTACGAATTAATTAACTGCATGACGCAATCCATATATATAAAACAACATATAGAGATATGCAATTCATGGACTACTAGAATATATTACCTGCAGTGGGAGCTGAGCTGAAGTGTATATATATATTATATGTGAACTTATGCGTGGTATTTATAACGTCTTAACAATACTGTATTCCTGATAAGATATATCATGCATGATCGACATTAACAAGTGGATGCCAGAATTTTCTCCCGGTCCATCAATTGCAGAAAAGACAGATAATGGGTTGATATGTAGAGTACTCTCTGTATATATATATAATTTGGCGACCTAAATAGCAATTGGTTGATAGGGTACTGTTGATGTGCAAGGTGATGGTAAAGAGCAATAACTAATTAACTCAATTACTATGCTTTGCTGTTTCATTGCATGTTTCTTCACATTTTTATCTGCTCTCTCAGTTGCAAAAAACAATCATGTCTAGTTTTGTCCTAAGCCATAAATATATAGTACTATATCTTAAGTTTGATCAAATTTATAGAGTGTGTATTACTATTTATCATGACAAATAAGCAAACTGTGAAACATATTTCATAATATATCTAATGATATTCATTGGATGATGTAAATATTTTTAAAATACTTTATCAAATTTAGAATAGTTCTATTTATGGTTAAAACTAAAACTAATTTGTTTTGAGATGGAGAGGTAGATAGCATCTATCACTTTATGAGGTGATATGGCACAATGAACAAGCATTCTTGTCCTGTAACTTGAATTTGGATTTCAAGAAATAAGTATATGAAGAATTGTTGATATGGATTAACACACATATTTTTTGAAAAATTTACTAATATCATTTTCACACCATAAATCTTATTGTTTTTATATAGATCGGTTGTGCCAAAATGAGAGATTTAAGAATTTGCCACTTTCAAGAAGTGAATTTGTATTTTTGCCATTCAGGCCCATTGTCATTGACTTATGTGATCCTACATGTCAGTCTCAGTAGTGACATCATAATCAAAGTGCATATGTTCAGAGTATACTTTAAGAATGTAGTAGTATACTTTAATGAGCTAGTTATATAATAGTATACATCAAGTTTCACCTTGGACCCTGTTTAGCATGTATATTTTTTTCACTTTGACCCTCTTTTGTTACCATTTTATTTCATGTTGATCCCCTTTCCTCAATAGTGTAGTTAACTAGCTAGAGTAGCTGGTGGAGGCATTGGTAGCATAGTCAAGGGAAACAATTGTATTGGCACATGAGTTTGAAATTGATGACTAAATGACAATTGGTCCAAAGTGAAACCAAAGATTAATTAAAAAAATGTTCAAAATGAAAAATATTGCTAAAGGGGGTATCAAGTGAAAGTTAGTTAAAAATAAGGAATCTATAGTGTGTGAAATTCAATTCTTTATATATACGGCGCACAAGCTAATAAGACTGAAATGATAGATATCAGATCAATTCTTTCAGCCTACCATTTCATGAGGTTGGATAGGTAATGATGCTTCCGTTAGTGTGCTGTACAATTTGCATCATGATGCAGAAGAGCAATATTTTGGTCTGATAATAGATGGTATTATAGGATAAGACACATATATACAACCTATCAATATATAACAAAATATTTTTAACAATGTTATATGTTAATGACCGAATGGAATAGAAACTTGTATGGAAGAACTTTTAAGATGATTGCTATATATCGGGGATATAACACTCGGGTATCTTATACTAGGCTTTTATTAGGCCTAACTAGGCATGGGTCTAGCCCATCATCTAAGAGTCCAAAATAGAAGGGAGGTTGAGATAAATATGTAAATATATATTCTTTAAAATATGAGATAAGCTAGAGTTCGGTTAAAATCCATAAAGACGGAATTTGAATAGAGAGATAGAGGAACATATTTGTACTCTCGCCCTCTAGACTATATAAAGGGGGCGAGGGGGTCCCATATAGCACATGTGTCCATAGACAATCACATCACCATCTAGATTCATATTGATACATCTACCGTGTCTTTTAGATCCAATCTATAGTCCACTACATAGAACATAGGTTATTATATATCCTTCGGGAAGCCTGAACTTGTATAAATATTGGCTTTGTTCTTTGAGTCAACCATAGGGCCTATAATACAATGCTTCTCTATCACACAAATCTCTATCACGGGTACCCCATCGGTAGACTCCTCGATAATACATTGATAGTTATAATCAAGCTTGCAAGGATAATTACACTAGTTAGGACATATCTCCTCATCTATGCTTGGTGAAAACCCATATATATCTATGTCGGGTAACCATACCATCATCATCTTAGGGCCAGTCTTGACATTTCAGTGGCCTGGGGTGAAATTTTAAAATGGAGCCTTATTAATATAAACTTCAAAATATTTATAAATTGATGACAATACGATAGTCGATGGTATTAAAAAATTGTTACCGCTAGCAGTTATATATAATAATAATAATAATAATAATAATATAATAATAATAATAATAATAATAATAATAATAATACGATAGCATATAAACTACCACATGAAAGCACTTTAATTACCTGTACAGATCATCTAAACAATTTCTTTTAACATTGTAGAAGTGAAGTCACTAATAATAGTATCAATATCAATCCAATCAAGTAACTTATTATCAATGCATAATGTCGCCAAACAATTAACCTTTCTTGAGACATTACTGATTGAATACTAGTGAGCTAGAAGCTACACAATAATGTGTCACTAATATATGATGATAGTCATATGGGGGGAAATCAAATTATTATCATATTATGATAATTTTGATTTGATTGCCTGCTTGCATACAATTGATCATTCCTACCCCACTAACGAACTCCGGTTGTTGCATTGATTAGTTTTGATTGCTTGTTTGCCTTAGATGATTGTTGCATTGGCAGCACAGCGCAGAGTACACTATCATGGTCGCCGCCTTCAGTGAGCGATCGAGCTTCGAGCATTCTTCACATGTTGTTGCTATGGCGGCGGTGAGATGTCGACCGAGTTGTCGCCGAAGCAGGACAGCTCCCGCATCACCGCCCCAGATTTTCTTCCGACGAGATCAGCTGTTGGAATGGAATTAATTAATTGATGTGAGTAATTAACTGGACGAGATTTTCTTCCCAAGGGCTCTATTTTTGTGCCAACTCCATGTATTTAGTTTGCTCTTTGTTAAACTAATTATTTAGTGTTTATATCTGCACGATCATCTGGTGATGATGAGGTGATCGACATACTGACATCGTATCCATTGATTAGTCGAGATGATCAATGTGGGGTGAACAACTGACAAGAAATGATACAAACATTAATTGATTGTTGGTAAATGACACAAATCACAAATGATATCATCCAACAAAAGATAACTAGGAGTGTCACAATGAGTCGTTTGTGACAGATTATAACTTTAACCCATCGGTGATGAGTCATTTGACAGTCACCACCCATCAGAAATGATAATTTAATTTAACTAGTTTTAGGTATGCTTGCCATTTCCTCTAAAATATGGTAGAATATATATGCAATATATACACAAATCATAGATTCATCTCATATTCATAATCACATCAAATTTCACAACACATATACATTTTACACTGTACACATGTCAAGAAATGACAAAATATTTACAGGATTTTCATATTAACCGTTAAAAATCAACAATCTCATATTGACAATAATTTAAGTTATAAAACAAAAATATTTTACATCTGAATAATTCATCGTTTTGAAATATTGTGGGCACCTTGCCGAGGTTAGACTTGTACCGACAATCCTAATGAAGGCATGATGGCACTTTTGCATAACTGAACAAACTACCAGTCTAGTAGATATGTTCTTATATTCCATTATCTAAAAAAACGCATGATGTGTATATACTGAAATGTGTCAATATGACAAATTACTGTGTACAATCACAAGGTTTGAATGGTGGAAATGGGAGACAATTGATAAATTTTGTCACACTAATTATCGGAAACCTGATGACCGTGATCTTATAGATAACATATATGGACGATATAATTTATTACAAGGTGATGACCGTGCAAATAAATTAAAAGCGGCACACAATTTACACGTACGTTTTGCCCACTTCATGGCATATATATATATATATATATATATATATATATATATATATATATATATATATATATATATACTGTATTACTTCTCATCTGGCTAGATATATACGGCTGTGTGCATACTCCGACGACTCGCTTGCTCTTCTCCGAGTTCATGAGATTATATCGCAAGAAAAAAACTAATAATATTAAGATTAATTCCCTCCAACATCGTGTTGTGTTTCTTGAGTGCTCTGGGACATTCCTGACAGTTAGGGTATGTAGGTTCCAAGTGGGCACTGATGATCGTTGCTAGGAGGTCCGTTCCTTCCATCCGTGCCAGACATCAAACTACGCATCATTTCCTTCTCCATGTATCTTGGCATGCCGTTGCACAGGTTCATAAAAACCATCACGACCACAATAAAGGTACCCAGCTTCATCGTACGTTATTACTAGCTTGAAGACAAATAGAAAACATGAATAGTAAGTATCTCAAATATAATGCGGGTGAAGCAGCATGCATGCATGCATAAAATCTTGGTAAAATTAAGAAGTACAAAACGGCACTTACTGATGAATTATATGCGCGAGCAGATCTGATATGATGAACTGAGTGGTTTATGTGTGTCTATCTTCTCTATCTTCATGAAATGCGATGTGATAAGCTAGCTACTACTTATAGGGGTTAAAAGGTAGATGTGATGCCTGCTTTTAAATTATTAGAATATGTTTTTACTGTCGAAAATGGATTCTCCACTGATGAAAGATTGTGCGTGGAAAAGAGGTGGTATGTATGAAAATACTAGCTAGCTTCTCGGTGATATGAAAGCTTATTTTGTAAGCAATGCAAGCATGCATGCACAGTTAGTTCTTGTGCTAGCTAGCTGCTTAAAGAACTAGATGAAAAATGTAAATGGCAGATAACTTTTTAATTAGAGCTGTCAAACAACAGTAAGCTGAGAGGTGAATAAACAAAGTGTCATTTAATTAGCATATAACTAGTGGGTGTGTAATTTATTTCAGCTGTCTTATCGAAACACACTATGAGCAATATATATCTATCACTACTGATTCACCGAGTGCCACACGATGAGATATGTAGAATACTATTAGAAGGTAATTTGGTCCCTGTATTTATCATTATTGGATCTATTAATTAATTGAACATGTACAACCACACTAGCTACCTATATATACATATATAGTGAATAATTCAGTGTTTCGCCGTGTGCCCTTGTTTCATATATAAACGAACTCTACATGCTCTCACTGGCTAATTAAGATCGATATGATGTTATATGTCCTGCATAAGCATAATCATATCAATCTCAACATGTGCAGTGCAGTGCTTGCCTTGAGCCTTTAACGGGTGCTTAATTTGTGGAGATCGGAATCACTCATCGGATCATTTCTGAAATTTATGCGGTTGGTTTTGCTGTTTTTTAATCTTTTTTGCTAGAGGATTTTTACCATCCTTGAGGGTGACAAGGTACCAAATCTGAACCGTTGATCACTCTCATCCAATGGCTCATATTAGACAGTACCTCTTAGTACCCGCTTGTTCAAAAAATGGTACCACTTTTTCTAGTGGTAGGTGAAAGGGTATTCTAGTAAATTCATCTCAAAAAAGGAACAGAAGTTGAGGTCTGTGTAGCTAGCGGGTACTAAGAGTCTATCCATATATATATATACTATTTATAAAACACAAAAACATATTCATAATTGGCGGATTATTCACAACACGAATCTAATGAGCTTAACTATGTCATGATTTGACAATGTGATGCTACAATAAACATTTGCTAATTATGGATTAATTAGACTTGATAAATTTGTCTCATCAATAATCCTCCGATTCTGCAATTATTTTTATAATTAATTTACGTTTAATTCTTCAAATTGATATCTAAACATCTGATATGATATTGACTAACAAAAAACCCCTTTAGTTTGCTACGTACGGGCACCTAAAATCTGGGACCTACCCTGACGCTATCTTACTTTCTCGCTTCTCGATGGTAACGGATTATTGTTGAAACACTTCTAAAAGTATATTTAATAAAATTCTCTTTCATTGGCATTGCTTCAATAACTTTTTAAAGCTACTTTATTAACGATATAATATTTAATTAATCCATTGTACTCTACGCATTAATTTTTGGCTAATCGGCCAGTCCGCAGATTTGACTGCATACTAATATAAAATACATTATATTTTTACAGACAGGTATTTTAACATTTTTACAAGCTACACACAACTGACTGTAATAATGGGAGATTTAATTATTTGTCACTCTTAATATGTGAGTGGCAATAAAATTGTCACTCCAAGTCACTGACATGTGATCAATTAATTGACATAAGAAGAGAGCGGCAAATAGTTAAATTATTCGAGCGTAACATAAGGAGGCATGTAGAAATAATATTAAATTCCAAATTAAAGGTGGGTGGATATTAGTTTGTCTATATGAAAATATTTTTCTGCATGCAGTGATATCTTTACCAGCAGTAGTAACTGCCTGTAAAAATAGTAATATATTCATATTTAATTAAAGAGAAAATTTACAGTTCTTGAGGAGCTACCAGGAGGTACCACATTTTTCAGTGTTAATTTTGGTACCTTCTGACACATGAGGTACCATGAGGTACCAAAATTAACACTAAAAAATGTGGTACCTCCTCAAGGACTGTAAAATAACCCTTAATTAAAATGGTAAAATCTAGCAACATGCCGAGTGAAAAAATTCACCCACTTTCACGTTGTCTGTTATATATCTTTAATTGTTGGAGAATATGATCATGCTTACATGTCAAAAGAATTACTTAATATAATGCAAATCGATCCACCTTACCTTTTTTACCATCTATAAATAAGATGTCTCCATACCATCTTTTTGTGCTCGCAAGTTAAGATACATCAAGCAAGGTGAAAGAATATAATATTTTTTTAGCTTATAATTTTACAGCTGAGTACTTAGCTTCCACCCCTGTATATATCGCGTGTATGTTTTCCTTTATTTGCAGGTTCTGCAGGAAATAATGAAGATGAAGTTCATTGTGCTGATGATGATCTTTGTGGTTATTTCTATCGATTCAAGCAACTGTAAGATTCCTGCCGGGAACATAGAAGGAAAACACAGTATGTTCGAGGATGTGGAAGAGAGGAATATGCGCAGATTGACCAATAAAATTGATGGAAGGAATGCCCCTACAGGCGACGCCATTGATCATGCATGTCCTCTTGGGAGCTATCCTTGCTGATCATTTGTATCATGTTCTATGTAATCAAGATCAGTTGGAGGCCGATTGTTATGTTATGTTATGTTCCATTTTGAAGTTTGTAAGTGTATACTGCTGCATATATACTTCTAAAATTAGTATAAATAAAATGCATCATATGTTGTGTTAAGTTAATTTGCGGTTGTCTTCATTTATTTCTAAGAAAATATTTGTAGAATTACAAAAGCAAACAACACTCAGTGAACCCCAACAACACTTAGTAAAGGGTTCGTTGAGTGTTGCACTCAGCAACAACACTCGGTGAACCGATTGTCGGCGAACAGGGGTTCACCGAGTATTTTTCATTGGGCACTTAGCGAACACTTCCTTGATTGTCAAATTTGGCACTCAGCCAAAAAAAATAGTGTAACAGTGGCGTGATAAACGGTTTGCCAAGTGCTCAAAGTTTGGCACTCGGAAAAAAACTGAAAATAAAAAAATGTGCAGCATGAGGACAAGAGTCTTGAACGTACATTGGCCGAACAGTTAGCGGGTATGATGTGTGGCGGCGGGGCATGGCCGGGCACGGTGTGTCACGGTAGAGATTGGCCGAGCAGGGCATGGCGCATTGTGTCTCGGCGGGACAGGGTGTGTCACATTGAGTATTTTGATTGTATAAAATTTTTTAAGTTTAAACGAGGATTTAACCAATGATTTTCTTTCAAGCCCAACATATTATTTATTTAGATCTAAATTCGTCCTCGAAGAATCTTCAACTTCCTTAACATCATATATGAAAACTTTCTCAAAATATTTTTAAATTTTTATCACAGCATCTATGTATCATATCATAACACCATGACACGTATTGTTTTTTCAAACTTATTTGATTTTTTCAAATAAAAAAACATTAAGCTCTATGTTGCCGACTAAGTGTTGAAGTCTAGATTTTTCAAATTTTATTTCAAATTAGTGGATAAGACTAAAATTTGTACAACAACTTGAATATGATTTTTTATAAATTTTGGTTCATTATTTCAAGCACTTGTAGTTCAAATTTCACCTATTTCAATTTAAATCCTTTAAACACATTTAATTAATTAAAAATACCAATTAACATAGAAAAATGCCAAAACAAATCATGGGATAAGATACATTGTATTTTGATTGTATAAAAGTTTTCAAGTTCAAACGAGGAATTAACCAATAATTTTTAAGATACCCAACTCGTTCTTTTTTAATCATAATTCGTCCTCGAAGAATCTCATGCTTTGTTTACATCATACATGACAACTTACTCAAAATATTTTTAAATCTTTATCACAACATCTGCGTATCATATCATAGCACCATGACATGTCTCATTTTTTACTTCATTGATTTTAAATTAAAAAACCATTAAGCTCTACATTGCCAATCAAGTGTCGCAACATAGATTTTTCAAATTTATTTAATTTAGTGTATAATAAATAAAAATGTACTCAACAAATGAAATATGATTTTTCTATAAATTTGTTTTCATAATTTCAAGAACTTGTAGTTCAGATTTCACCTATTTCTATTTAAATCCTAAAATACACTTAATGAATTAAAAAATAGTAAACTCACATGGAAAATTACCAAATGTTTTCATGGGATATGATACGCTGTATTTTAATTGTATAAAAAAATTCATGTCTAAATGAAGATTAAATCGATGATTTCATTTCAAGCTAATATATTCCTTCTTTAAATCCTAATTGTCATGGAGAATGTCCGGATTTCTTTACATTGTATAAGACAACTTACTCAAAATATTTTAAATCTTTAGCACATCATCTACGTATCATGTCATAACATCATGGCATGTCTCGGTTTTGTAGACTTCATTTTTTTAGAATTAAAAACCATTAAGCTCTACATTATGGTTGATAGTGTGTCGCAATCTAGATTTTTCAAAATTTATTTAAATTATGGATAAGAACTAAAATTTACTGAATAACATGAATATTATTTTTATATAATTTTGGTTCAATATTTTGAGCACTTGTAGTTCAAATTTCACTTATTTCAATTAAATCCTAAAAACACACTTAATGAATTAAAAATATTAAACTGACACAAAAAATTGCAAAAATTTTTCATTGAATAAGATACACTGTATTTGATTGTATAAAAAATTTCAAGTTCAAATGAGGATTTAATTGATGATATGCTTTCAAAATCAACAAATTCCTTTTCAAATCCTAATTCATCCTCGTAAAATCTTCAGTTTTCTTAACATCATACATGAAAACTTTCTCGAAATATTTTTTAAATTTTCATCACAACATCTATGTATTATATTATAAACACTATGATAGGTGTCACATTTTTTGAACTTCATTTAATTTTTTAGAATTAAAAACCCATTAAGATTCTATGTTGCCGATTGAGTGTCGTAACCTAGATTTTTTAAAATATATTTAAATTTAGTTGATAAGTACTAAAATGTACTCAACACCTGATCTATGTTGTGGTACTTTAGTATCAGTTCATAACACAAACTGATAATGACTACATCAATGACGGTTCGTAAATGGTACTGGCGCGTGTTGAATCATGTGCAACAATGTTGGTTTTGTTCAAGTTTTAAAATTTTAATGGCTTCCATTTTTAAACATGTAGTGTTATAGCTTCAGTGTCAGCTTAGAGATAACCTACACTGATATAGCGCTACTTTTAAGTGGTTCTGTTGTAGTGCATACGCTAATGGTTAGCAACTAAAAGTTAGTGTTAGTTCATCTAAATAGCACAACTAATTGGTAAACTAACTATTAGCTCATTGGCTGATTAATGGTTAGCCCATTAATAGTCCACAAAAGTGAACTGATTTGAGCTATAGGAACCCTAACATTATTTTGCCTCCTTAGACACTACAACAATCCAGGCAACTTCCATCGGCCAAAGCCGACGGAAGTTAGCCCTTCCCGACGGAAGAAGGCAACCTTCAGTCGGCAAAACGCTAACTATTGTTAGCACGATTATTGTTGCAGGAGCAAAATTAACTCTAGCCATCTAATATATAGTCCAAGTATCCCAACGGGACATAACTATTAGCTAATGATTATCTCTATCTATTAGTCAACTAATTATAACTAATAGTTTTTAGTATCCAAACGGGACATAAGAGACTGCACGTAGATACGAGCTAGTATACGAAACACTTTTCTAATCAACCATGTTTTGAAATATTTATAGGTGGAGTACCGGTGGTAATGCAAAGTTTCTAATGGACTTGGATTGTAAGTGGTTTGGCTGGCCAACGTCTGTATAGAACTTGAATTGGCCACGTGAAAAAATGATTTTCTTATACTAGTGTAAAATAATTAAATATGCTCAAAATTGTGCAATAAAATGGACGTGGTGTATCAGCTTGAATAAAAGTTGTTGTACGTACAACATCTTTGCATGAAATATAATTTTGAGGTAAACTTCTATATTTTTATTTCGTAACAGTTCTAATGTTAAAACCGTAAAAATATTTTTAAAAAACCTTGAAATAATAACTTAAAAATATGTGGCTTTAATGTTAAAACTGTAAAATAGTTAAAAACAGTTAAATAATTCCTTAAAATTATGTCCTAAATTTATTTTTTCAGCTAGCTTTTAAGTTACCGTAGAACCAAGGTGCACCATAATTAGTCATGTCAAAACATAGCACCGGAGAGCGGTTTGCCGAGTGCCTTGGGGCACACGACGAAGCCCCAAAAACAAAAGGGTTCACCAAATATTGTATTCGTGAACCTGTTGTTGGCAAACAAAGGTTGCTCGTCAAGTGTATTTAATCGGACACTCCACGATTCTTTTGAGTGACACATCAGCTTCGCCAAGTATCCAGTGTGACACTTGGCAGAAAAAAAAAGGTGTATCGGCACTAGACGAATCCTGTAGTTACAGTACCTGTAAAAAACTGCAAGTCAGTTAAATATTCATGTGCACTTCTAGAGGGCAGTTTTCAAAGGATGATTTTATTGGAGATCTATCGGAAATCCACCGAAGTCAACAAAACTCAAGACCGGAGATCGTCTACATTATTATATTGAATAACCGATTAAATGAAAAGTAGATCTTCCACTTACTGACACGATACACTACTGACCAATAGATTTAATTTCTGCCTTAATTTGGCCGCTGATTCTTTAAAGTTTATGTTGTTGTCGGAAAAAGATGCATGCGAGAGGATTCCAGAAAGGGGTGAGTACTATATTTAATTCAGTATTAATTATTTAATATCTGATATGATTGCCATAGTTAACTAATCATCGAACCATATGTCTAGACCTCTTTGGATATATAGCTTGATTGTCGACAACCTTATGTTGAAGTTTAAGAGAATTATGTATTAAACAGAAAATATAAACTAATTTAAATAATAATAATCATAATCAGTCAGATAAGCTAGTAATTAGAATCAGTCATAATCCCTCTACCTATCTAATAACTATAATTATGTTATGATATCAGCTAGTTTATTTTAAGCTGTGGTAAAGAGGCGATTATAATTATCTAATTACTATATCTAATAACTAGCTAGTAACTTCCACAAGAATGGTAATTACAATTATTGTTTTTGCCTTGGAGAGTTCATTAATTGCGTACTGCATCTGGCAATTTGCATTGAAGAGGCTATAATTTTTATAAAAAAAGTGGTGTATAATGCATGGCTAATATGTGCCTGTGTATATAAACTCCACAATTTTATATTGAAATTAGATCGATATTAAAAGCTTTTTATTCGAGATCTTTTATATATCCAAAATTTTAAACTACTCTGGCCATCCAAAATATAATATGTGTAATTTTTGACGTGATATTCGGTACAGAACTTTCAATAATATATAATTTCTTTGCTAATATACCATCAACAACTATGAAATTAATATCATGTAAAATTATTTAATATACAAATGCATCTATATATGACATGCATAACACACTATATGTATATTAAAAAAATGCTTTCAGCTTAATTATTAGTTAAGAGATAAACATTGAGTTTTCAAATACATGTGCATCTTATATTTTTTGGACAAGGATAATATTTTGGATGGAGACAAACTATACTATATAAAAGTGATAGATTAGATCTACATATATACGACTTTATAGTAGATGATCTTTTTATTTCAAGTTATTTATAGTGTCACATACCCATTACAATTTTTAAAGTGGCGACTTCAAAAATTAGCATCTAAGTTACGCGTCAAGAAAGAGCTTCTAAGGGCCCGTTTGTTTCAGCTTTGATTATAAAAATCTAGCTTATAAAAAAAGCTGGGTTGTTATAATTTGTATTTCAGATTATAATAAACTAGCGAATAAGTTACTCTGTTTGTTTCAGCTTATGAAAAAAAGCTAGATTGTTATAATCCAAAGCCGAAACAAACAAACCCTTGTTAAATTTTAAGCTACATCGAATTAGTAAGGACCGTTCATTTTTATAGATCTAATATCATGATTAAAAAGTTGATATCTTATCTCCTATAAAGTAATATGTCATATTTGTTAACCAATGGGTATATGTGGTATCTGATACCTATTTAATTATTCAATTACAAGACAGGTGTAGGAAGATATTGGTACTTAGCTTGTTTTATGAAATATAACCTAACTGCCTTTTCTATAACCTAACTGACAAGACACCATTATGAACTACTAATGGCCAATTTGTTAGCTGCACTAATAATACTGCCTGGTGTCTGCTACTACTAATAGCTAGCTTCTTAATTACAATTACTAGCTAGGTATGTGGCTAAAATATTGTTTCCACCATTATTGCCCTAGGCATTTACCTAATTTTATATCGATAAAGAACGTTATTATGTTAAGCACTACGGTAAAGAAAGATAGATTTCACCAATAGGGCAAGATATATCGACCATGACGTTTTTGATGTTACGTATAAATAAATGGGACGGCTAAAGTTTGCAGGTCACCATACTTTACAAAATATTAACTTAATTTCGCCTCATAAATATAATTAAGTGATGACCCTCTATATATATAATATATATACTTAATTTCATGTGGGCAGAAAGCATTTCAGGTGCTCGATGATTTTTACAGCAACAAGGTTGCTATCATGATGCATTGGTTGTCCCTACGAAAATGAAATTTCTTCCATTAATAAGAATTATTACTGGGGGCTGTAAAACAGACGACCTAGATCATATCTTGTTTGGCCGTCATTTTCAACTATAAAGTTATGGTTGCTTTGCATTACTTGAACTTTTCCATATCACTAATAATTATTGTGAAGTGCTTAATTATAAAGGAGCAAGTGGTTGGTAGGCTAGCTAGGGCCTGTTTGGGACAGAGCTCCACGATTTTTTGGAGCGGGTATAGTCTAATTCTAAAAAATTCTGAAGCTAGAGTTGTGGATGGATTAAATGGAATTAAATGTATTTAGAGCTATAACAAACAGACCCTAGGAAGCCTAGGAAAGAAATAAGACTGGTTGTTGAACCAGCTAGGTTGTCCATACACCGGTTCACTGGTCCAACTAATTTTTTATTATATTACGTTGTTTTATTTTAATACTGAAACAATAGAAGTTGATGAAAAAGCATGTATAAATATATGTTAGAAATACAACTTTACCCCTACGATTACAACGATACAAACGTTTAGAGTTGCACTATAACTGTAATGTCACAACCCTAAATTAATAGTAATAATACCCAAACTGTTTAAAAGAGTTTGTTAAGGATGTATATAGGTAAAAACAAATTTACTCGCGATTCTATAGGCAAAATTATTATCTTACTTTCAAGTCTTAGTAAAAATATATAAAATAATGGATATTTCACTACTAGAGAAGTGGCTTTTTATCCACCCTTTTAGTACCCATTCCAACTAAACCGATACTAAAAGTCGTCTACCATGGTCAGAAAAGATAGAAAACATCATGGTAGTCGCAATCGGTACAAATAAATAAAAGTTTTAGTACTAGGGAGAGACCGCTTGGTACTAACTTATCAGCACCGATTAGGGTACCCACCTGGTACTAAAATCCTAGCATTAGTACTAGGTTGGCACACCAACCGGTACTAATAACTTTAGCACCAAGTGGTATACTAAACCAATACTAAACCTTTCTAGCTTGTAATGTATTTGATATCCCAAAATCTCCTATTCCTAATTTTTGCCTCTGTTCGTCGTCTTCTTTCGCCCGTGCGACTAGTTCATGGTTAGTTTATGGTTTATCCTAGCTAACCGCTCATCAGCGATCTAGATCAGACAATGACATGGCAAGCCTCCCATGTGGTGCCATCGGACATTGTGCTTACAGCATGCAGTAGGCCGACTGCCACTAGGGCATGTTGTTTTCCTCATTTTTTGACTATTTTAGGGTTGATTGAACACTGTATTATGAGATATTGTTATTTGGTCGGTCTATATTGCAAATTCTATGTATAGATGTAGTAATTCATGTCATAATCTTAGTACAACAATGCACATGTATTAATTTCATTTTTGTGTCGGTTAATCAATACGCGCCTCATTAAACATATATGTAATGGAAATACTGCATTTAGTACCAATTATACAATACATCTTAGTTTAATTTACAAATGATCGACCAAAAATATCTTTAGTGACACTCTTGAGATATCAACAATTAAGAGATGGCTACACCAATATGATCGATGTTGAAAAATAATTTAAAATTAGCGTAAATAGTTAAAATTAAGATAATGTTTTTAAACAACTGCATGTGGCTAGCGATGTGGTACGATAAAATTGCAAACAAAAGATTACA